>PVIY010042690.1:0-20807 GCA_004026745.1 Myrmecophaga tridactyla | reverse complement strand
GGCCCCATTCCTGCTTCGGCTGGTGAGCCTCTCCTGTGGAGTTCATCCAGACCCTCCATCGGAGTCGTCAGCTTCGCAGTCTGCCCTGTGGATTTTGGACTCTGTGTTCCTGCGGTCACGTGAGACACTTTTATAAATTTTATATTTGCAAGTGTTCCCTGTTGATTCTGTTTCTCTAGAGAACCCTAACTAATACATACTGCTACTGCTTCTTAATAGATCCTCACTTAACATTTAAAATCCAAAAAGAGGGTATAAACAAGATCAAAGATGCATTTTGCAATATATTAACTCTCCCTTCCTCATTTCTTGATGACATATTAAGCAAATCCCAGAGTGTTTTTCAGGTTCCATCCCTCCCTTTTTTTCCCACCTTTATCACTTCTGTGTGTAAACAATAGTCCATTTTGGCCATACTTTCATATATCAAAAGATGCAATCCAATTTAAATGAAAACTTCATTCTCACATCCAATTCAACTGAAGTTTCTTCCTTGCCCCAGCTTCCCTCTCCAACTCAGGTTTGGCCCAAGCCTCTAAATTTTATTTCAGAGCACTGAAACTGTCAAATAAATAATTCATAGATAAGTTACTAAATATAAAATACTCCATTTAAGTTGCTAACAAGAAAATTTTCTCATTATTTTTATTATATTTAGTATTTATATTTAATTTAGTATTAATATAGATCACATTTCTTTGGCAGCAAATTATAGAAAATGTATATAACTTGAGATTATGGAGTATTTTTAATTTTAAAATGCTATAATTCATGCATGGGCAAATACGTAAACAATTAAAAGAAATATGATAGTTTCTCTCTCATCACACAATTCCAATTCCCAGTTTCTTCCACAAAGGTAAGGAGTACAAAAAGTCTTTTCATTTTCTTTCAGAAAAAAAGCATGTAGAAAATAAAATATACATTTACTATAAATTGTATTTTTACAAATAATATGATAATTAAACACTGCTTTATATCTTATTTTTTTCTGTCTTATACTTTTTTCCATGTCAGTGCATTCAGATCTGCCTCATTATTTTTCACATCTGTAAAATATCCCATTGTATGATATAATGATTCATCAATTTTGGTTCCAGTTTGATTTTTCATAATAAAATGTTACAGGGCGGGCCACAGTGGCTTATTGGCAGAATTCTCACCTGCCACGCCAGAGACCTGGGTTCAATTTCTGGTACCTGCCCATGTTTAAAAAAAAAGTTATAATCTCTTTTTGGAAGAATGATAAATACTTTTACAAGCATAGTCTTAAAATAAATTGCCAGTTAAAGGCTATGTAATTTTTGCCAAATATTATTCAAATGCTTCATCAAAAAATTGTAGAATTTAGTATCCCACCAAGAGTTGAAGGGTCTGTTTCACTGGCCCTTCACAGCTCTGGGCATGTGTCAAATGTAATATTCATTGTCAATCTCATTGATGAAAATATTTTATTTGGTAATTTTTACATTTGTTCCTTATAAATAAATTTAAGAATTAAAAAATTACTTACTGGCTGTTTTAGTTTGCTAAAGCTACTTAAATGCAGATACCAAAAATGGATTGGCTTTTACAATGGGGATTTGTTAGTTCAGAAGCTTACAGTTCTGAGGCCATAGAAATGTTCAAATCTGGACATGATCAAGACAATACTTTCTTCCTGAAGAAAGACTGCTGGCAATAGGAGACTCCTCTGTAAGATACCAAGGCACAAGTCAGCATCTGCTGGTCTTGCCCTTCTCAAAGTTGCATTGCTTCCAGCTTCTTCTGGCTTGTATAGCTTCCTCTCCATTTCTGAGGCTTTCTCTCTCAGCTTCTGTTGTCTTTCTCTCTTACAAAGGACTCCAGTAAGAGGATTCATATTCAACTAGGGCATGCCACAACTGAAAAAACCTAGTCAAAAAGTCCCACCCACAATCAGTCTACATCCCAAGGAATGAATTAGCTTTAAGAACATGATCTTCTGGGGTCCATAAAGCCTCCAAGCCATCACACTAGCTATTTGAGTTTCATTTCTATGAACTGTCTATTTATACTTCTTTTCTATTTTTCTTGCATTTTAAGTCTTTTATTTTGAATGTTTGTTTTCGTCCTCAATTCACATTTTCTTAAAACTTGAAAGAAAGATGTCATTATGACTAACTGTAAAATTAACTTTTGAAATGTCCTACATGATTTTAAAAGAAAGTGTATTCTCTATATTAGTATGCAATGCTCTGCATGTACAAATTAGAGATTATTATGTATATTGTTCTAATATTATGTAGTCTCACTTATAAAGCTGACATATGCTGTATTATATTTTCTATGATGATGGCAGACATCCCAAAGTACATTCTTTTGAGGTACTTTTGTGAATGGGTAGTAAAATTTGGCAGTATTTTCTAAAAGAGATCCTTATTTAGCTCTCATTTTCATCGGGTTTGAGCTTCTAGATTGAAAGTTATTTCTCTTTTGGCAAATTGAAGACTTTATTTTACTATCAACTGGGTTCAATTATGATTTTTGAGTTTGTGATTTCTCAGGATATACATGCTTTGTGAATTCTGCTCATAGATCAAAATTCAGATGGTTTTGAAGTCATGCATTATCAGGAAATTTGCTTCCTATTTTGTGGAACAGACAATTTGTTTTGTCTCCCCAAATACCAACAATTGTACTGTTGTTCCTTTGATGGGTTGAACTATACGAAATTACAGCTATTTGGTCATTTTTAACCTACAGCAAAAAACAATTTGATATTGTTCAACTACTATGCTATCTGTTTTATCTCTGCCTGATTCAACAATCATCTTTTACTTTAATCATATGTATTTTCATTGAAAAAATGTGTTTGAGAGGGTTTCTTTTTATTTCTCCTTCTAGACATGTGTTGTGCTTCCTTTTTTTTGATGATTTATATATCGGTTATAAAAATGTTAACTTTAGAACAGTGCGACAGTGCCTCAGTGGCAGAATTTTCGCCTGCCATGCCGGAGACCCCAGCTCCATTCCCGTTGCCTACACATGAAAAAAAAAATTATCTTTAAGTATATGCTTTCCATGTTCTATTTATTTCTTCTGACTTTCTGTGTAGAAGTGAGATAGAGATTCTTCCCCTGTCCTCTCTGCATTTTAGCTCTTCTTTTTTATTTGTTAACATTTTATCTACTCTATGAATTCTCCTTTTGTCACCAGGATGATGTCTGACCCAGAAACTTGCTTATGAAAACCTTCATCTAGCATCTGTTTCTGCTTGAGTTATGCTTATATTTAGAAAACTATAACTGCAAACACCTGCAAAGAAGCTAAGCCACTAAAAATTCCAGCTCCTGCAGCCATCACAGCCTCGCCTTGTGAATCACAAAGTCTCCAACCAATGAAAAAACAAGAACCCATCTCAATGGTAATCTTAAATTCCCACCTTGCCACAGCCCAGGAAGTACCTTTCCAGGAGCATGTGCACTAAATTCCCAATCCTGATCATACTTTATCATTTCTCATTATAATAGTAAATTCTCCACCTCGGGGTAGGATTTAGACATCATTTTTTGAATATATGATGTAGGTAGAAGTATGTTCTAGTGTGAGCAAGAACTGTGCATGCTCAAAATCAATTCTTTAGAAATCCCCTTGAATTCTTTGGAAATCCCCTTGCCCATTGCACCAGCTACCTGGGCACAGATTCCCCAACCCCCTATAAAAGAACCATGTTCACCTCCCTTTGGGGAAAAGTTGAATTCAGGACATGAGTCCACCCTTCTCCATTCTTTAGCCAAAGAATAAAATTATGCTCTGCTTTACTACATCTGGTTTGTTCTGTTGGTGCAAACTACACTGGACAGAAGACCCATTTTGGAGCTCTGACCCAAAAAAGGGTTGACAACATTTTCAGCCATATATAAACTGATATTTCATCCTTTATTGTTACTTTCTAAGAGCTCTGTGTTGTACTTTGTCAAAATTACCTGGTTACATATTTCTAACTCAACCTCACAGAACACAGTCATCATACCAGCTTGGGTATTTCTAGAAGACAGCAATCTCTCTCTCTTTCCCTCTTAAAAGGTACTATTATTTTGTGAGTCTGTTTTAGAAAAGGTGAAATGGACTCCTAACAAATAAAATCCAACATCATCAAAGTCAAATCAGGCAGGTTTTTATGTGTTCCTATAATGCCTGGTAGGATTTTCTTAGTTCACTCCTTCATTGAAGAATTAGCCACTTGGAGTCTCAGCCTATTGTGAAAGTGTATCAACCGATCCTCTCACGGCAATTCACAGCTACAGAGTTTCTTATATCTCTTAACATCTGTATCTGTTGCAGGAACTGGGTATCTCCCACAATGATTGTCATCTTGGCAATACACTTAAAATAATGTTTATAAAATAATTTATGTAAAATTTTAAGTGTTTTATGGTGGGTTTATTTAAAGCATCTGAACTACAAATTCATCCAGAAATGGAATCTCTCTGTAGTATTTTATTTATTAGTTCATCCAATAAATATTTATTGAGCATGTACCACTTGGCCAGATCTGTTCCAGATATCAGTGTTCAAGTAAAGAACAAAATACAGTATATATTTGCAATGTTACATACTAAAGAGTAAAGTGGCTTTAAGCAAACAAATCAGTAAATATCATTTACTGGGTAGTCAGGGAAATCTTTTCTGATAAGTTAACATTTGAATAAAACTCTGAAAGAAGTGAGGAAGCAGCCATATAAAAATGCCTAGCTGAAGATCATTTTAGGCAGAGGGCACAGCAAATGGACCCATCAGATACTTAATTGGCATTTTCTAAGAATACCAATGAAGCCAGAGTGACTAGAGCTAAGTCAGCAAGATAGAAAATAGTAGAAGACAATTTAGAATGGTGATGAGATAGACAACAGATAAGGTAGTCATTATAATTGATTGCAAGGACATTTTTATCTTTTTCAGTTCTAAATGAAATGGAAAAGATTTGAAGAATTTGGGGCAGGGAGAGCAGAATTGGTCTTAAATTTTAAACCTCCTTATATTGTAAAGAATAAAGCATTTAAGAGCAGGAGTAAGAGTGGAATTACCAGTTAGAGTTTTGCAATAATCCATGTGTGGAAAAACAGTAAATTTGAACTGAGTTTCAAGAAGCAAAAAAGTAAAAGTGGTCCAATCCTGTATATGTGCAGAAAATAGAGTTTACAGATATCTACTGATGGACTGGGTATAGAATGTGATAGCGTATGTGGAGTTAAGAATGATTCTAAAGTTTTGACCTGATTAACGGGAAGAATGGGTCAACTGTAAACTAGGAAAAGAAGCCTAAAAAAAGAAACATATTTGCAGAAGCAAGACATAGAAAATGATTTTTAGACATGTTACCTTTGACTTGTAAATTAGATATATGAAACTGAAAATACTGAGTAGGAAAGTTGGATATAAATCTCTGGAGTTCAGGAGAGAAAACTGGGCCGGAGATATAAATTTGGAAAACATCAGAATAGAAATGGCATTTATAGCCATGAACCTAGATTAAATACACAGGGAACCAACAGAGATAGAGAATGGTTTAAGGATATAGAATTGAAACAATCTATGTTTCAAGGTCAGAAAAATTAGGAGGGAATCAGCAAAGAATCTTGAGAAAAGTAGCAAGTGATGTAGGAGGACAACAAGGTGAGACTGATATTTTGGAATAGCCCAATGAAGAAAATATTACAAGGAGGAAAATTGATACATCATATTAAAGGATAAATAAGATGAGAATAAACCATTGCAGTTAACAATAAGGAGGTCATTAGTGACCTTAAAACCTATTTTGGTAGAGTTGGAGAAAAGCATGAAGTAGGCTTAAGAAAGAAATGTATGAGAGTAAGTTAAGACAATGAATACCAATAACTCTTTTAGGAGCATAGTTGTAAAAGAAAGCAGATAAATGAGACAGAGGCTGTAAGGAATTTGGGTCATGGAGATATTTTCTTATTGGAAATACTTTAGTTTGTATGTCACGGGGAATGTTCCAGAAGAGGGTGAGAGAGAGAGGAGGGAAATAAAATAGGTAAGAATAAAAGATGGAATAAATGTCAAGCAGCAACAAAAAACAGACTGAGGTGATTGGCCATGAAATTAAGATGAGGCCAATCTGCAGAGTTGTACATTTTTCTCCAGTCACATTCAGCTGCTCAGGTACAGGCTCAGAGTAAGCAATGAGCTAATTTACTCAGTGTACTTACTCAGCATTCAAATTGAGTAAACCAAAAGAAGAATGAAGGAAATAAGTTGGTGAGTGTGAAAGGAGTAGTGAAATGAGCTTTGTGAGGAATTGCATAAAATCAACTATGAAGGATGTCATGAAAACAATAGATTATTTTACCAAATATCATCAAAGAATTTGTGGAGATATGGTACTAACGAGCTAGGAAGTTAGAAGAATGAATTGTAGTGAGTGAGGTGCTTGAAGTTAAGATTATGGAGGGTAATCAATTAGGAGATTGCTTATAATAGAAGACCACTGGTGAAGAGGAAATGAAGACAGGCCAGAGAGTCACTAGAGGGATGTTGAAATCACCAGAATTTATAGCAAACTTCTGCTAAAATCCTGAAGGATTTAAAGGGGTAGCCCAGTGTTTCAAAGATTAATGCAAAATTAAATGAAGTTAAAAGATGAATGCCAAAAGGGGGAGAAATGCATAGAGTGTTTATTGGTTTCTTGAGGCTTTAAATTAGGAAAAATATTATTTCATCAGTAGTAAGACATTCAGGTTCTTTTCATATTTTGACATCCCAGAACTTGGGTCATTAAAATTTATGGCATCTTACAATAACTGTCAGTCAGGTAACAGTCATGACCTAATTTTCATGTTTGTTCTTGCTGAAACTTGCTTCTTTTTCATGATGGGATAAAGGGACCACTATGATCTTTTCACATGTAGTCAATGTTTTAGTTTCCTAAGCTGCTCAAGCAAATACCAAGCAATGGGTCAGCTTAAACAATAGGAATTTATTTGCTCATGGTTTTGAGGCTAAGAGAAAGTCCAAATCAAGGATTCATCAAAATGCTCTTTCTCCCCAAAGACTGTGGAATTCTGAGACTGGCTGCAGGCAATTCTTGGTCCCTATCTTGTCACATGGCAAAGCACATGGTGCCTCTCCTGGCTTCTCCCTTCTCTTCCAGGTTCCATTAAATATCAGCCTCTTGCTTCTGTGGTTTTCTCTCTGTCTGAATTTTGCACTGCTTATAAAGGACTCCAGTAATAGGATTAAGATCCATCCTTACTGAGGTGGAACATACCTTAATTAAAATAACCTCATCAGAATTTCCTGCTTACAATGGGCTCATAACCACAGGAATGGATTAGATTTAGACACTTGCTTTTCTGGGATACAGAGAGTTCCAAACCATATAGTCAGCAAAACATATAAGGACTATATGAGGAGGGAATATATGCCCTGGTGGTTGAGAAAACTCTTATTGATGTTTTAGGGTTAGAACAAGAAAGCACCAGCATTGAAATTTCTAGCATGAGTGTCAATACCCAGAATAAAATCCTCCAGGAAATAGTGGAAAAGCTGCCGGATAGCTCTTTACTTCACTGAGAAGACACCATTGCATGGAAAGAAAAAAATGGAAAAAGGGAATTGAAAAATCAAACTCTGAATAGTGAAAAGTTTTAAGAACATTTTAAACTTTAAACTTGTATTTTGCTTTATAGGCTTGTATGAAAATGATATACAGTACAATGAGTCTAAGTAATCTAAAACCATTCTTTAATAAGATTAAAATAAAGAGTTTAAGAGGTAAGAGAGCATCTTATCATAACTGAAATAATTGTTATTTTAGAATCCATGGCACCGTAGGTACAATAAAATATGGTAGTACATCTTCATATATATTGCAATTTTTAAAAACTTATCATTTATAACATTTGGTAGTCCTATTATTCATTCTAACTTCTTTCCAGACACATCATATATATGTATATATATGTATAGTATGTATATACATATGTGTATACAAATATGGAAAAATTAACAATTTATTATTCTCTTACCGAGGACCTGATAAGTGCCAATGCAGATTTTCTAGTAAATGGCATCAGTGTTTCTCAAAGTTAGAAACATTCTCATTCTCAGACCAACAAAGATTAGCATCACCTAGGAATTTATTAAAATTGCAAATTCCCAAACACAAAGCAGGCTACTGAATCTGAAACACCGAGATGGAGGCCCAGTCATGTGCATATTAACAAATCCACCAGATGAATGGTGAATGCTAAAGTTCAAGAACCACTTGCTCAAGAGTACCGAGTTTAAGCAAGTCTTCTTGCCGCCCATGTTAACTCTTTTTCTGGTGCAGTACACTTGGCAGATTCACCCTGACGACAATGGTTGCAAGAAGAGGAAGTAGATAGGGAAAGCAGCCTCAGACTTACATCTTGTTTTAATGCAGTGATCTGTCTCACCAGTGAAACTAGGCCCATTTCGTGCAATTGACCCTAAGCAATCAAAGAGCAACTCCGCCTGTTGGAGAGGGGAGGGGCTGGTAAGGGTCGAGGATGGAGGAGGCCAAGTAGTAGTGGAAGGAGTAACAGCAGCAATGCACTTTCCCCTACAGTAATAACTCACGCTGAGGCCTTAGCATGTGCTCAGCACTTTTTAAAAATTAATCTAACTTATATGTTTTACATGATCCCATATTATCCTCACAACAAACCTATGAGGGAGGTAATATTGTTTTAAATTTAATTAAAAGATAATTGAGACTCGACTATGAGTGTAATTTGATATTTAGGCCTGTTCTGCAAGAAAAAATTAAGTAACACTGTGAATAACTGACTTGGATGACACTGAAAAATTATTCACATTCTTTATTCCACTCTCTATTTCTCTTTTTAATTCCCCTTACTTTTTTTATTTAGCCAAGCTATTTATACATGGAATGCTTTTTCTGTGTTTTATTAAGATTCACTATGTCTCCATGTATATAAATTGAGATATTTTCATTGCAAGCAATATAATTCAGCTCTGGCTAACTTGGGTAAGATGAAATTTATTGGAAGGATATGAACTATATCACAAAACCAAAGAAGCAGCTTAAGAACTAGGTTCTAAAGGGAGTCAACCTCAGGGTTCCAGGTAGCTAGAACTGTCTCTCATACATGCATTTATTTTATTTTGCTCCATTTTTCTGTCCACCTCTTGTTGGTATACAGGCAGGGTGTCCTGCCTGGCAGCCACTCCCAGGTCACACACATATGCGGAGAAGGAAATCACATGAGGGAAACCAATGTGCCATCCAGAAGGAGAGCGATATATGCCAGAGGTGGCCAAAACAGATATCCATGGTACAATATGTCCTCTCATGTTTATTCAGCTATAACATGGATACTTATTTCTGGGTTTACAAGAATGATGGAGGAAATTCTGAGTTCTTTCCTTCAATCAATAAATATATACTGGATACCCACAGTGATAGACACAAGCAAATTCTGATACAAAAACGAGCAAAACCTCAGTGATATCAGGATCTTACGGCTTGGTCTATAATGCTAATAACTGCAACAATAAGTCATGACATTAAATTGATTAATTGAAGAGTATAATCAGTACTCCAAAGGAATGTTTAACATGCTATTATAGAGAATGTGGCATGATAGGAATCCTCCTAAAAGAGTTTGTTTATGGAAGGTTTACTGAGTAGGAGATAATTAACAGAGATTAAACTTTTTTTCTGTTGATTTTATTTCATAATGATTGACTGATTTGAAGGTAGAGGCCAGAGGAGGAAATGACTTTCTGATTTCACAAAATTCCTTCCCTTCCAGCCTCAGCTGAAATAGCAGCCATGTCCAGGATAATAATCTACAGAGAGATTGTGGGAAGACCCAGAGTAGGAAGCTCCAGGAATCAGTTCCTCCATCAGAAGCAATATTAAATAGAAACTGTCTAAATTAACCACTTTGAAACTCCAGCATCTAGTAGGACACTGTGCAGCATTCAGGGAAGAGCAGAGGAAGAGGCTGGCGAATTGCAGTCATACAAGTTAACCACACACTCCCTGGGGTGGCCACCATCACCTATCCTCCATTTTTATGCCAGGCAGCAGTGAGGCACTCAAACCCAGCCCCTGGCACAACTTACTAATGGATAATTATGAATGCCAGAACTATTGTACTGTATTTTTTGGTATGTGTGCTGGTTTGAATCTTTTCTGAGGTGGTAGACCCCAGAAAAGTCATTTCCTTTAAATCGTTCAGTATTGCTGGGTGGGAGCATTTTGATTGTTTCCATGGAGATATGACTCACCCAATTGTGGGTGGTAACTTTTGATTAGATGATTTCCATGGAGGTGTGTCTTCACCCATTGAAGGTAAGAGTTGCTTACTTACTGGAATCCTTTAAAAGAGGAAACATTTTGGAGGGAGTCCCTTTTGTAGAGCCACAAGAAAGCCAGCAAATGCCACCATGTTCACCATGTGCCCTTCCAGCTGAGAGAGAAACATTGAACTTCATCGGCCTTCTTGAACCAAGGTATCTTTCCCTGGATGCCTTTGATTGGACATTTCTATAGACTTGTTGTAATTGGGACATTTTCTCAGCCTTTGAACTGTAAACTTGTAACTTATTAAATTCCCCTTTTTAAAAGACATTCATTTCTGGTATATTGCATTTTGGCAGCTAGCAAACTAGAACAGTATGCAACTCCACTTTTTACAGGTGTTAGAAAGCAAATGCATAAAAAATAATGATAAACCTATAGGTGGACATTCAGTGTACAAAGAGATAATTTGTAACAAGCACAAGAAAAAGATGAGTACAGCAGGGTATAGGAATAGTGTATGTATATGCTATTGAAGTTAAGTTCTAGCAAGTAAAAAATGATTGTTGTATACTTAGGATGTTAAATTTTAACTCCATAGTAACCACAAAGAAAATATATGAAAAATATATCTGGAAAGAAATGAGAAGGGACTCAATATGATGCAGTACAAAAAAAGATTAAATAAATATGAAAGTAAGCATTAAGAGAAGAATTGAGGGCAAAAAATAAAGACCTGCAAAAACTAGCAAAATGCCAAAAGCAAATCCTGTATTATCAATATTTATTTAAATATTAATGGATTAAACTTTTCAGTCAGAAGGCAGAGAAGCACAGAATGGATAAAACAGCATGACCCAACTATATGCTGTTAACAAGAGATTCACCTTAAATTCAAAGACATAAGTGGATTGGAAGTGAAAGGATACAAAAAATATACCATGCAAGTATTAACCAAAACAGATACAATGGTGGGACAGGCATAGGATGGATATTTTTATTCCAGAAAGGAGAAATTGGCAGGAAAACAGGGTCCATGTGTCCCACATAATTCTGAAAGCTAGTAGGGAAAACTCCATTAGTTTCATGTTCTGAGAATCATTTGTGAGTTGATGTTTTGTTTTCTGGGAACTGACGAAGCAATAGCTCCACCCCTTCCAAGTGCCTGTGCAGCCACCACGCTGTCCTCGATCATTGCTTGTGTGCCCTATCTTCTCTGAGCATCCAGATGGCAGCCAGGCTCTCTGCAAATTCCAGGGCACAGGCCCTGCCTTCTCCAAGCAGTAGCATGGTGGCCAGGCTCTCTGGGAATGCAGGGGAACAGGCCCCACCATCTCCAAGCATAGGGAGTAGCAATCTCCCTGAACAATAATTCCCCCCAACCAAGCACTGGGGCAAATGACCTGCTCCTACTAAGTGCAGGGGTACATCTGACCTTTCCACACATATGGATGGGCCTGCTCTCTGGGCCCAAGGAGATCTCTTCAGTCCAGACTGCAGTTCCATATTTCTGCCCTTGAGGTCATTTTTCCTTCAATTTATTCCCTCTGTGTCCCTTTTAAGGCATGTTGACAATGGTGCAACTCATGCAGATTTTTCAAAAAACTTGTCATCTTTCTATGTAGTTTATAGGGATCCAAATCATCAGACAATAGGACTTTCCACAGATCCGTCTTACATAATTAGATTTCCAATCCTGACTTCCACTGAAACCCTCACAGGGAGCCCTATTTTCCAGGGACTTGCTTTCTGGAAGCTGAGTAAAGTCCCTAACAGATCCACTTCTGGCCTTGGTCTCAGAATACACTATTTTAATAGGTCCAGACTTTTCCACACTATCAATTTTTGGTTTCTCCTTGCTTTAGAGGTCAGTTTTCAGCTTATCTCTTTCTTCTTGCATTCCACTATAAGGTGCAAGGTTTAGACACCAAGCTACATGTTCCACATTTAGCTTAGAAGTTTCCTCAGCTGAATATTCAAGTTCTTTGCTTACAAGTTCTGCCTTCCAACTGTCATTGCACCAAGTTCTCTGCCACATTAAAACAAGGAATACTTTTTTCTTTTGGTTTCCAATAACGTAGTCATCATTTCCTTCTAAGGCCTCTTTGGAAATAGCTTTACCACCCATATTTCTACCAATGGTCTCTTCGAAGCAATCTAGGCCTCCTCAAAATTCTTCTATCCTCTACTCATTACAAAATGTCAAAGCTACTTCCCTGACTTTTAGGTATTTGCCATAAAAGCACCCAACTCTCCTGGTACCAAAGTGTTTTGGTTTCCTTGGCTGTTCAAGCAAAAACCATGTAATGGGTTGGCTTAAACAATGGGAATTTATTGGTTCATGATATTGAGGCTAGGAGAACACCAAATCACGTCCAAATCAAGACCTCGTCAAAGTGATGCTTTCTTCCTGGAGGCTGGTATTCCAGGGCTGGCTGCCAGTGATCATTAGTCCTTGGCTCCTCTATCACATGACAAAACACATGCTCTGAGAATCTCCCTTCTTTTCTGACTTTCAAATTTCAGCTGCTCCTTCTGGGATCACCTATCTATTGAATTTCATTCTGTTTATAAAGGACTCCAGTGATAAGATTAAGGTCTATTGAGATTGAGATGGACTACCTTATACCTTATACCTTAACTGAAGTAACCTTATGAAAAGGTCCTATTTACAATGGGTTCTCACAAACAGGAATATTGAGTTTAAGAACTTGTTTTTCTAGGGTATATAGCTCCAAATACCACAGGTACTTAACAGGAGAGTCTAAAATATAGGAAGTAAATATTAACAGACTTGAAGGGAGAAATAGATGGTTCTACATTAATACTAGGAGACTTTCATACAAATTACAAATATGTAGACATAGCAATTATTGGACTATTAGAATTTTTAAAATCCATATTTGATAAATATCATACATACTCAAGACTTGGGGAAAAAGACATTCTTATATTTTACCCATGGAAGTGGAAATTGCAGCAACTCCTATAAAGAGCAATTTGGCACTATCTTTCAAAATTACATACTTATGTAATTTTGACTTTGTAATTCTACTTCTAAGAATTCATACTTAAAATACATTCAAAACTATGCAAAGTGAAATGTACATCAGGTAATATATTGATTTCTTACTTTCTTTTTATTTGTAGCTTTTCTAAGGTATAATTTACACACCATAAAAATCAACCATTGTCTACATATAATTTAATGAATTTTAGCAAATTTATGGAGTTGCAGAACCACAACCACAATCCAGTTTTGAGCATTTCTGTCACCCCCCCAAAATTCCTTTGAGATTTTCAGCCAATTCCATTCCTACGCCAAGCCCCAGGTCTTCAAATTGACAATGTGTTCAATAGATGAAACATTGCAGTTGTATTAAATAGTTACAAAATGATACATTCTTATTAATTTTGAAAAATAATCTACATAATATAAAAATCGGTAGTCTAAGAGAAATATCCTAGACCATATCAGCTAATGAAAGACTGGAAATGTGAGAGAGGAGAAGAAATTCTATAACTTTACTTATCTTCATATTTTATGGAGTAGGTATCAAGAGTTTCTATAATATTCCAAAATGTATAAATTAAAGAGAGGTAGAATAGAATTATATAATCTTCCTCTGTGGTAACAAATAATATTGTTTTAGATTGTATAGTTCATAGAGAAGAAGAGGGGTTCTAGTTTGCTAGCTGCCTGAATGTGATAAACCAGAAGCAGAACAGCTTTTAAAACAGGGAATTTATTACATTGCAAGTTTACACTTCTAAAGGTGTAAAAATGTCCAAATTAAAGCAAGGCTATAGAAATGTCCAATCTAAGGCATCCATGGAAAGATACTTTGGTTCAAGAAGGACAATGATATTCAGGGTTTCTCTCTCAACTGAAAAGGCATATGGTGAACATGGTGACATCTGCTGGCTTTCTCTTAAGGCTTTTTGTTTCAGAAATCTCCCCCATGGGCATTTTCCTTCTCCATCTCCAAAGGGTTCTGGCTGCATGGGCTCTCAGTCTCCTGACTCTGAAGCTTTTCCAAAATGTTTCCTCTTTTACAGGATTCTAGTAAACTAATCAAGACCCACCTGGAATGGGTGGAGTCAAATCCCCTCATAATCAATGGTTAGTGCCCACAACTGTGTGGTCACAACTCTGTGGAGATAATCTAATCAAATTTCCAACCTACTGTATTGAATAGGGATTAAAAGAAAAGGCTGCCTCCACAAGCTGAATCAGGATTCAAACATGGCTTTCCTAGGGTACATAATCCTTTCAAACTGGCACAGGAGGATACAAGTAGAAGACGAACATACACCTAATAACCAAATAACAAATTTTTTTTTAATAAAGAAAGAAAATGATAAGGGACCATTTTAGGCAATAAAATAAAATACAATACCAATCTTATTATGAAATAAATTAAAATGTATAATTAATTGGATAATAATGAACACATTGCCTAAATTAGAAAATAAAACCTAATTCTACACTCTTAATAAAAGACTCACCTAAAAACAAAGTGACTCAAAATTTTTTATGAGTAAGGTGACTGGCAAAAAATATTTGTTAAATTCAAATAAATAGAACAAGAGAGGTTGCAATATCAATATCAGACAAAGGTAAACCAAAAAGCATATAGCATTTTTAGGAGGCTAAAGGAGTGTGGTCATATACTGAAATGGCTTATTACAAACTGAAGATGAAACTATTATGTTACATATAACTCATAAAATTTTATAAAGCCAAACTGCAGGAAAAACACAGAATCATGGACAGAAATTCAATCATAAAGGAGAGTGGAACAGTTTTAAACACCAATCTTAGTTCCTAAACAAGGATTGTATTGCCTCATCAGATACTTTGTGGGTTACCATCTGCCATGTTTTAGGGCTTGGGAGAAATTCTACAAAGCCATATATGACAAGAATTAAAAAGTAGATTTATAAGAAAAAGACAACTTACAAAAACAGAATCATCTTGAAAATAAAGGTAAATACACTTGTCTTTTCATCATTTCATAAATAGTTGCTAGAATATTTGGCAGGATGTACAATTTGTAGGTCCATTAGATTTCTCAACTGCTCTAATGGAAGGAAAGGAAAAAAGTCTCTTTTCTTAGGGAAAATATGAGTGGCCTTAGCAATGGAAAAAATAAAATTATTTTAGTAGCAAGCATTCTGAATCAAGTTAAGTCCATGTAAAGGAGTTGAGAGGGAAAGCCATTTGCCCAGCCCCTGAAGACTGCTGCTTGTGCAGTCATAAACCTTTATATTGACTACAAGGAAGCCACTGGTCAAGTGAGAAGCAGAATTATACGACCTCCAAAACAATACATACACAATTAGTGATGGATGGATTACAAAACAAAAAATGCAAAAGCTAGTTTCTTAAAAAAATAGCTACCTCATGATTTAGAAAGGAAGAAATATTGATAAGCTCAGATTATTATCTATCTAAAGCAAAAAGGCAAGGATACTTATCCCAATTTTTTGTCAATAAATTTGAAATGGATAATTTCCAAGAACAGTAAAAATTTCCAAAATTTACTTGAAAATTAATAGACATATGAAACTATTCCTAAAAATGTACAACATAGGAAAATTGGACAGAAGGTTAACAGATGTGTATTGTGTTGTGGAAGAATGCTTTGTAAGCTCTAGGATAGTTCTTACATAATTTGAAAAGAAAGAGAAGTGAGACTAGCTTTCCTTTTCATTTTTCATTGCAAACATAGTTTGAATGAAATTCTTCAAATATGTAAAATATTTGCAATGTTTATAAGCCAAAATTACATAAAAAGTTATGCTCAGAAAATTCTCTCCTTATCCTTATACCTTGTTCTTGATAACACCTAAACCCTTACAAGTAACCATTTAAATTTTGTTTTTGTTTATTTATCCAGCATTTCTTTTTGCAAATGAAAGCAAAATAATGTGCCCTTTTTCTTCTAAGTGTTCAGTGAATAGCTCTTTTTAACTTCACAAAAATATCACTCCATATAAGTACAGAATATTTCTTTTTACATTTTTATTGTTATAGAGACAGCATGAAAAAATATAAAATCTCACATAACCAACAATGCACAAAAATTGAAACAATATTACCTAATACTACTCATGATGACTATAAAGATCAGAATTCAATAGGTACTTGGCATTATTTTACTCATTCAAATAACTTATTCATCAGATAATGTTTAATAAATTTAGGCAGGTTGATTAAATCTATGATTATCAATTTATTAATCTATAATAACATAGTAAGAATGTCTGTTTCATGAGGTCCTTTAATGGATCAAAGAAATAATGTATTAACATAATTTAGCAGATGCTAAGCACATAGTAAGTTCACAGTTATTATTAGCTATGACTATTGTAGGAGTAGTAGTGTTACTATTATATTTTGACAAATGAGAAAAATAAAGCAATCATGATCGTTTATTATCTGATGGAGCTGTGAGTCAATCTTGTCCTATATGACACCAAACAATCAAATGTATATTTCATGCACTCATACTATTTTGCTTCTCTTAACAACATGCCAGAATATGTAAATATGTAAATCAATTTTTTTATAATTAATCACATTTGATTGAGTAAACTAAGGCCTAATAATGTCTTTCTATCTCTCTGTCTCAACCATCACAGTCTACACTTTGTCAACTTGACATCTACACACATTGCCTTTAAATTCAATTTCCAAACAGAACACAATAACAGACATACATTTCATCTAACAATGCTCAATCGTCCCGCATACAAACAGAAATGACCTATATCGCTCCAGAATAGGGTGCAAGTCCTTAGGTAACATTCACCCTTAAACTTCATATCCTATGACTTGAATACTATAACATGAACAATACAACTTGCATCAATGATAAGAGGAAAACCTCATAGTTGCTTATGTACAAATGCAAGTACACTCAATGAAACAGGGAGAAAATATTCACATAATCACATTCCTCATTTCTGTTACTGGTCAAGTGGCTGTAGTTCATATTTGTCATTAGCTTCTTTTATTAGGCATTCCATGTTCCCTTTACCCTCAGCAGGCACTTCAGCTTGCCATGGTTCTTTGACAGGGGGAGAGACCCACACTTTCATTCCTGTAGTTTCTGGACCAAGGTGGTCCTACCTGGATTGAGTTGTTGCAGTTTTCCACTGACTTTAATCACAGGGCATGGTAATACTAAGAGATGCCCAAGGAGTCTCCTGTATTCCAAGAAAACTGTTCTTTACCTCAATTGTGTAGTTGCTGTCTTATTTCTTCTTGATAGTCCGGATCAATCACCCCAGGTGGAACAGTAATTCCCTTTTGTACCTATTGATTCAGTCACATGAGAAACCCAAAGTGGCCAGGTGGCAGCCTTAACTTCCAGTTTAATAGAATCATTGTTGTATCACCTGGTAGGAGCACTCCTCCTTCTGGAACTAAGACCTGTGGACGCATGGAGGTTAATGCTTCAGGGACAGGAAACAAACGTTTTCCTAGTGGATCATGAAGAGTGATAGTGAGTGGTACCACTCCCATTTCCACCCCTTGATTCTTGGACTTTGAATCCTGGCTATGGAAGAAGCAGCACCACACAGTGGACACTGATTCAGAAGCATACACAGCCTCCTGGAGAACATTGCTCCAGCTCTGTAAGGTATTTCTACCTAGTTGGCAATGTAATTCGGTCTTCAAAAGGTCATTCCACCATTCTACTAACCCAGCTGCCTCTGGATGATGGGGAACATGGTAAGACCAGAGAATTCCATGAGTATGTGCTCATTCCCACATTTCGTTTGCTGTGAAGTAGGTTCCTTGATCAAAAGCAATGTTGTGCAGAATAGCATGACTATGCACACCCAACTTTATGGCTTGGTGGGTCAGATCATGATAGGCACCTCAGTAAGTCTGTAAGTCTGCAGATGGTAGATTTTGTGGCAACATTGCATGCAGGGAAGGAAAACCCATACCTGGAGTATGTATCTGTTCCACATAGAACAAATTGCTACCCCTTCCATGATGTAAGTGGTACAATGTAATCAACCATATAGTAGGATGATCACCTCAAGGAATGGTGCCATATTGGGGACTGAATGTGGTTCTCTGCTGCTGGCAGATTGGACATGCAGCATTGGCCATAGCCATTTTGGCCTTGGTGAGTGGAAGTCCATGTTGCTGAGCCCTTGCATAACCTCCATCCCTACCACCATGCCCACTTTGTTCATAGGCCCACTGGGCAAAGGCAAGAATGTGTGAGGAAAGAGAATGACTTGTATTCACAGGATGGGCCATGTTCCACTTGATTATTAGACCCTTCCTCTGCTGTTATCACCCTCTGGTGAGCAATCACATCAGATACAAATATCTTCATGTTCTTTGCCTACTCAGAAAAGCCTAGTCATACATCTCTTTTCCAAACCTCTTTGTCACCAATTTTCCAATCATGCTCCTTCCAAGTCCCGGACCATCCAGCCAAACCATTAGCAAAAGCCATGAGTCTGTATACAAACACACCTCTGGCCAGTTTTCCTTCCAAGCAAAATGAACATCCAGGTACACTGCTCAAAGTTCTTCCCACTGGGAGGATTTCCCCTCACCACTGCCATTTTAGGACATCCCAGAATGGGTTGTAGTGCTGTAGCAGTCCATTTCTGGGTGATCCCTGCATATTGTGCAAACCAATGCTGAGTTTTCTCCCTCTCAATCTACTGACTGTAAGAAACTACCCAAGAGGCCTTAGCTCTGGTCTGAGAAAGAGAAGTTAATGTGGCAGGACTGGGGGCCATGGGCATTTGGGCTACTTCCTCATGTAACTTACTTGTGATTTCAGGACATGCTTGAGCCCTATCTTTAATATACTATTTTCATTTTATGATAGAGTGCTATTGTGCACACCCCATTTTATGACTTGGTGGGTCAGATCATGATAGGTAGCTCAGAGCTCATGGTAACTTGATGGCCCATGGTTAAGTGTTCAGTCTCTACTGAGGCCCAATAGCAGGCTAAAAACTGTTTCTCAAAAGGAAGGTAGTTTTTGCAGAGGATGGTAAGGCTTTGCTCCAAAATCCTAAGGGCCTGCTTTGTGATTCTCCTACAAATGCCTGCCAGAGGCTCCAGAGAACACCCTTATTTGCCACTAACACATCCAGCAACATTAAATATGCCCCAGCATCAGAGCAGCTTGCACAGCAGGCTGGACATGTCACAGAGTCTCCTCTTGTTCCAGTTCCCACTCAAAACTAGCAGCTTTCCTGCTCACTTGGTACATGGGCTGGAGTAGCACACCCAAATGAGAAATATGCCATAAAGGCCAACTAGGTGTTGTGCCTATTTTCTGATCATTGGAGGGGCCAGATGTGACATCTTAATCCTTTACCTTTGAAGGGATATCTTGACATGTCCTACACCACTGGACACCTGGAAATTTCACTGAGGTGGAAGTCCATGTATTTTGCTGGGTTTATCTCCCATCCCCTGATACACAAATGCTTTACCAATAAGTCTAGAGTAGTTGCCACTTCTTATTTACTATGGGATGATGGAACTAATCTCACAAATTTATTCCTCAAGGTGAAAGATGTGTCCTCTGGACATTCCTGGGGCATGTGGGCAAGTCTTCCATGATAAATCTACTCTAAGATTCCAATCTCTCTAAGCCTCTGGATCCCCTCATCTACATTATACCAGGGCAGTTCTGTCATTTTGACCTCAGGTAATGTAAGCCACCTTTTGATCCATGTTTCAACCAATCATCCAAATAAACTGTCAATGCACTTTGTCACTCCTTGAGCTACAACACTGAATGCAGAATCTCTGCTTAGTGGATCCATATCAATAAATTCAGTTTTTTATGCAACTATATATACCTTCCACCATTATCCCACACACTTAATATCCATTCTCACACATATTCCCCTGATTTCTCTTTATATAGATTGGAAAGGTCTTGCAGTTCTTTTGGAGTATTGTGTACATCTTCATGGGTCACACTTTTTACCTCAACTTTCAGGGCCTGTTGACAGGACTTTAGTCTAGTTATAGGTCTTGAAGAAAAGAGGGTTGATGGGATGGGTCATGAAAAGAAATGGAAGTGTCTTTTAAGCCAATTACCTCAGGGCATTCCTTGCAGTTTCATCTAGTGAAACAGGATTAGTTGCTCCAGACAGAGGAGTGAGGGTTGTTTCCCAAGGGGAGGTGGTTATAGGGTTAACAGACACTGAATCTTATTAGGTGGAGGTTGGATGGCACACTCCTCTGGGGAGACTGGAGGCCTGGAAGGTGTTTTCTCAAGGCAGGGTGAAGGTTGGGAAGCTCTTTCCTCAAGGTAGTCCATTACAGGTCTATCTAGCAAAGGCTCAGTATACTGTAGAGATTCTGTCTCCCCATAGCCACCATTATCAAGCCATATAACCCCATCCCACATTTCAGGATCCCATTATTTTCCAATTAAAGCCCTTACTTTAACAGCAGACATCCTGTGAGGTTGAAATTTTAGTTTACAGTATAAATCTACTACGCACACAATGAGACTCT
>PVIY010042689.1:0-20818 GCA_004026745.1 Myrmecophaga tridactyla | reverse complement strand
AAAGGCAGTGAGACCACTCAAAACAGTTAATGGGCTGTGTTAACTTGGCAAGGGCTGAATTAAGAAAACACAACTTCGAAAACCTTGGAAGAAGCTCCTGGTTCCCTTGCTGGCCCCTCTCCCACCCCTCCACAACTTGGGGTAGAGCTAGCTTGCACTCCCCTTGCAGGCTCCCTGACCCCTTTCCAGAAGGAGCAGAGTGGTCCCTGCTGGGGTGCATTCATGTTAGGTGGAAGTCTGAGAGGCTGAGCTGGGGAGCATGTCTCCAGCTCTTCCTCCCTGCGGACAGAGAAGCTGCTTGCAGACAGCTGGGACAGAGAGAGAAACAATCTGGTGCAAAGGACTGCCTGCCTTAAATCACCCACAGGAACACCCAGGAGGAGGATGAGGTCTGTTTCAAAGGGAATAGAGGAGCTGTTCATGGGAACTCCTGTAGACAAGGAATTCCTAACACCTCCAGTGAGCACAGGCCCAGGAAAAGAAGCTGGTTCCCCGGTTCTAGCTCTTCCAGGCTCAGATAAGAAGGGAACGGATCCTGCACTTCCCATTTGCTTTGGGCTGGTCTTAGTTTTCCTCTTGCACATCTCCGAATGTGGCACTCCGCTCTGATATTTCAAAACTTTAGTGTCCTAACTGGGAGTTCTAAGTTCTCAATGTGAAATTCCAGACCCCCTACAATCTGGCTCCAACCTTTATTTCTAAACTCCAAAACTTTTCTCCTTTTTCTGTTCCAAAGTCCAGCCAGATGGGAGTCCTCCCTGGCTCCCACCCCCCCCACCCCCTTCCATGCTATACCAACTCTGAAGAGCCCTCTCCATGTGCCATCACATGCCATCCTTCAGGACTCATCTGCAGTGAAAACCTTAGTGGTCCCTTAGGTTTAGTCATCTAGTGTCCTGCTAGGTTCAGTTTCATTCCAGGGACATTACACTTGATTTGAAGACTAATTAGATGG
This sequence comes from Myrmecophaga tridactyla, assembly GCA_004026745.1. Classification (NCBI taxonomy): domain Eukaryota; kingdom Metazoa; phylum Chordata; class Mammalia; order Pilosa; family Myrmecophagidae; genus Myrmecophaga; species Myrmecophaga tridactyla. The sequence goes on along the minus strand of PVIY010042689.1, from coordinate 19,863 downwards.
GGAAAATCTAGGATCATGAAGAAAAGTTTGAAGACTGCCATAAGCGATCAGGAGAAAGATGTTAACGAAAGATAGATGAGGTGAGAGAAAAAAATAAAGGGACTAGAGATCCTGTGGAACAAGGGCACCTGATGGTGGGACTGGGGCCAAAGGGCTGGAACAGCCTGGGCTGGTCCTGCCACATTTGCCCTGAATCTCAGTTGGGCAGCCAAAAGGCTGTTTCTGGAGGATGGTCCCCAAACCCAAAACTGCCACCACTGCTGCCATTTACTCCCTCCCAGCTAAATGTTATTATCCATGAAAAATAGGATGAAGTAGTTTAAAAGTATGTAGACTTTTTCTTTGAAAATTCCATAGCTGTATAACATTAATTTCAATAACAACATTGGAAAATACATATTTGGCTCACAGGAGCACTGATTTCCTAAGAATCTGGAAGTGTTTCACACTAATGGTCCATGGGCAGGTAGGAGGGATGACGATGACATTTTGCCATGAACTTAACTGAGTTCACAGAAAGGAAAGCACATCATCCAGGGTTTTGTATTTTATAGTACACCAGAATTTATGGCAGATAAAGTCAAATATCAATAACTTAAATATAAATAATACTTAAGAGATACAGTGTTTTAAATTAGTAAACAAAGCACATCTCCTTGGACGTTATAAGAAAATAATACTGCGCTGTCCCTGGGGAAAGTTGGGGGGATATCAACAGATTTTCCTCGAGCTCTCACTCTCTCTCAGACTCTCTCTCAGTCTGGGTGTGAAAGTTCAAGGCTTCGGGGTATGAGACTTTTGGTCCAGGAGCTTCATGGAATTCTGGACCCACCTCTCCTTGATGTCAGCACAGAACTCTCTGCCCGGTTTAGTTTTGAAGCTGTGGAAGAGAGGGTACAGTGAGCATTAGATGGAACACCTCAAGGATTCTGCCCAGCAGCTTATCAGACCCCAGACCTGATCAGCACCCCCACCCTGGGGGAGTCTTGGCACTGGGTAGGGGAGGTAGGAGAAGGCTGGTAGGATGAGACCAGAGGAGGACGCTCCTAGGTGGAGCCCTCCTTGCTTCTACCTCGAGGAAGTGGGTAAATCTGATCCATTTCCCCAAAGAGTTGCCTGGAGTGAGTATAGATTTTCTCTTCATGGGTTCAGTTGCTCTGTGAGTTAAACCGTCTCACGGTTTAACGGATTGGATGGTTTATTTTTCTGACTCATTTGGATGTGAACCTTGGCCTCCCCTACCCTTTCCCTGGGACACAAACTTTTGACTCAGTGGGGCCAGGCATGATCCACTCACATCACAGCTTCCCTGGGACACTGACTGCTGGTGACTCTGCTGTAGCTTTCCAGCTTCTGGATGGGAATCTTCCTACTGACCACACTAAAGCAGCAGGTGACTGGGATGGAAACTGACTCTGAAAAAAAAAAAGGTTTTTGCAGAGAATGAGACAGGATGCATTGCAAGTATGTATTTGTTTGGGAAGGAGGAGAAGGTAGGAGAAAACATCAAATACATGAGTTAGACCCAGAACTGGCCTTAGTTCTGGTTCTAGAGATGGAATGTTATCTGTGAGTCAGAAATATGGGGACCTATCATTGCTGATTGAATATGCACAAATCTTCGGGGTATCTATTAATCTGAAGCTTCTGACACTGGGAAGATAAGCTCATGGACCTTGCTTCCCAGTCATTGTCTCCATGGACTTTAAAGACAGCCTATGCCATATGCTGAGATTCTTCTAGGTCCTTATTTTCATGCCACAACTACTGTTTCAAGAAGCTCCCCTGGACCACAGTCCAAAACTCGAAGCTCCAAACTCTATTTTATTTATCTCCACTCTTGCCTGAAATATCCTTCACATGCCAATAAGAGAGGGTCCTTCCTTCTGTGTAACATTCCCAGACAATGGGGTGGGGAGGGTCGTTAAAGTAGTGGCTGCATTCATCCTTTCTTCCTGCAGCTTGTGTCAGCAAGGATCATGGAAACTGGGCTCAGTGGCCTGGGCATCTAGTTCTGACTCTGACTTTGATTAGCTGTGCCATACGGCTCCTCTTAATTCCTAACTGTGTCTCAGTTTCTGCATCTTTAAAATGTGGTGAGCCTGTGATGTCTCATGGTGGGTGTCAGTCCCTGCAGGAGTTAAAATGTTAAGTCTTAGGGAGGAGGGCTTCTTACCTGGCTGAGCAAGCACCTGGGTGCTGAAGGTGGCAGCTGCGAGGAGCAGGCAGAGAAGCTCTGGGGAGACCTTCATGCTGGAGGGCGGGGTGTGAGCTTCAGAGTGAGAGCTGGAGGCTTTCAGGCTTGTGTGGGCTTCTCTGTTGCTCTGGCTGCCCTGCCTGCCTTTTATAGGAGGCAGGGAAAGGACATGATCAAGGAACAATGAAGTAAAACCCTGAATATGCTGAATAGACACCAGATTCTGGGGTGGTTTCCAGATGTCAAGAGAAGGAAACTGGCATGGAGTAAGGGCGGAAGGGAGTGTGGTTGTGCCCTGTAAAGCGTAGGAAGTTATCTCACTGGTCTATTATCGGCTGTGATTTATTTGAAATGGAAATGTTTTGTAGAAAAGGAAAAATGGAAGCTGAGGTCATGATGGAGTGAAGAGACCCAAAGGTCTGTCCATCCCAGGACCCAGGAGGCCAAGGACGGGGCCCGAAGGCTTTGCCTCTGCCCTCTGTCAACCACAGACCCCTGAATCCAAAGCCAGCCAGGCCCTTTGAGACCCCCGCATACTTAGCTACACAGAACCGTGGCAGAATGGCAGAGTCCAGGACTCTTCAATCCAATGCTCTGGGCTCACAGTGCCGTGGAACTTCAGACCTAGACAGCCCCTGCTGATCTTACAGAGCTGCAGTTTCCAAACATTTCATTTAACCCTTGAAGTTTCTTTCTAAGTGAAATCACATGGAGAAGTTCAATACTTCATGCAGATCAAGGTGGAGTGGGCCTGTTTGAAACAAGGCCTTTCAATCCCCTTCCTTCACATACACTGGAAGGGGGTGCAAAAGGAAGGAATTAGGTTTGCAAACCAGCAGTCTCATCTACTCCCCACCACCACCACCTCACACACATGTTATGACTAATTTCTAAGACATGAATGCGTGAGAGACCAGATTCAAAAATGGCCTCAACTGAACCTCTCCAGGAGAAGGAGGGTGCAAGAAAGGATGACGTGGATTGCACTGAGTACCCCAGTTTGGATATGTCTTGGTCTTGGTCTGCTTTCAGGTGGGAGTGGCCCCACTGTGAATATGATCTCTTCAAGATGTTACTTCAGGTAGGGTGTGGCTAAACTAAATCAGGTTGGGATTTACTTCAGGTTACTGGAGTTATTTATAAGCAAGAGTGAAAGTCATACAGAGAGGAGCCAGGAGAGGCCACCATGGAATCGCCATGTGGCAGAAAATCTCTCTCAGTTGACAGAGCAAAGGAATATATATGTGTATATTAACCTGTGTATATACACAGATGTGCAAAAATTTATATATGTAACCATCTATACCTATATTAACTAAACATGAATTCACACTGATGTATCCAACTCTAATCTATTACCACCTGGATTATTATAGCCTTCTCCCCTTACTTGATTGTAAATTCTCAGGCCAACATTAAGAAACCTGGTCCCCACCATTTGCCATCCATTTACTTAATTGTTTAATTCTAGTATATATGCATAGTGGTATCAGAATCATTAACTCGATTATATATGATTTTTAGAAACTTTTTCAAGTAAAGCATGCTGATATACATTTCCTTTTGTTTTCAGTCTTTCACACTCAACTCGTTTCCTAAATTTCTTAAGTCAGCACCTTTCCCCCATCTCTTTTAGGTTGCTTCAAACACTTTTAAGACAGCTAGATTATTCTGACAAATTCTACATTCCATCCAGGGAGACCCCAATTTCCTAGATGATTTTTTAAAATTCAGATACATTAAGGTTCACTCTTCATGCTGTAAAGTTCTATGAGTTTTGGCAAGTGTATATTGTCACATATCCACCATTAGGGTATCATGAAGGATAGTTTCACTGTCCTAAAAGAATTCCCTGTGCTTCACCTGGTCAACCTTTTCTCCCTCCCTCCCAGACCCCAGCAACTACTATGAGAACTAATGTGGCAGAGATGTTATCTTGATGGCAGAGAACTGTTCAGTTGGTGCTGGGGCTTTGGGAATGCAATTGGGATTTGGATGGAAGTCTTCTGGCCTGCTCTACTGGTTCCTTGGAGGGCATTTGACATTATCTTGGGTTTCTGGCAGGCTTAATAGTATGTATTCTAGGCACTTCTCCACCCCATTCTGTCCCTGCTGGTGGCCAAGGTGACGTGGTCTGAGAAACACAGCTTCAAGAATTAGCTGTGAGATGAAATTTGTCTGTTGCACCCCTCCTCTCTAAACATACACATCATCTCAACTTTATTGATGGAGTAATTGAGGAACAGAACTAAGAATTGATTTCCCTGCCACGTCACGACACAGAGCACCCAGCTGCCAGCCAGCCTCTTTCCCGTGCACATGGTTTAAAGTGTAAGGTGAGGGATGGTGTGATCCCATCTGGCACAGCATGATGGATGCTTCTTATCCAGCTTCCAATAGTGGGGGGTTCTGCTCTACTCTCTTTGCTTGGGCTCTTTAGTATTTATCATCAGGAACATGGCTGGTTATTGTGACAGGTGAGACGTGGAGATGCTTATTAGAGTTCTTAAAGACTTCTCTGCCTGAGTGACAGATGTCACTTCAGTTTATGCTTTATTGGACAGCTAAGAGACTCTTCTTTCTTCAGGATGGCATGGAAGTGCAATCCGAACGTGTGCCAGAGGGAGTAGAACTAGTAGCAGTCAGTGGATATCTAATCACTACCACACCCTCCATGTTACCCACATCAGTTCAATAGCTGTCAAGCATTGGAAAGAAGGGACCATGCCAGGTGGTATTCCTAGATTAAGCAATGCCTGAAATCCACTCTTCAAAAAAAATTTTTTTTTTTAAATTTTAACTTGAGGCAGAGTGGTGGATCTAAATGGTTTCATAATATTTAGTTCTCTATATAACATTCTCAAATCAAATTGTGTTTTATTTTCATCGTCAAAAACAAAGATAAAAAACTCACAACTAAGCTTCACCTCAATGCCAGGAAATGATACTAATACCTGCCACATCAAGCTATCTACATCAGCTTAGAATGTGGGCAATTATTATAAAGTTCTCCACGGAAACAGGTATTAATTTGTCCTTAAAGTGATAGTTGTATTTCATTATTTATTAAGAATCACAATTAAACTTATGAAAGCAAACAGTCTCTACTTTCGTACCTATTAACCACTGTAAAGGAGTGGCTGTACTAGCAAATATTCTACATGTCATGGACAAAACAGTCCACTATTTTGGTTGTATTCACTGTTTTTATTTTTTAATTGAGACCAAGTGAGTAATCAGGATCATCTGATTTAGTACTGTCTATTGTACTCCATAACATTATTTTTTTTTTTGCATGGGCAGGCACCGGGAATCGAACCCGGGTCGCCCGCATGGCAGGCGAGAACTCTGCCTGCTGAGCCACCGTGGCCCTCCCTCCCTAACATTCTCAATCAAACATCTTTTATTATCTTTATGTCTAAAAATGTTGTTCTAAATTTTAAAGATGAGAATACGTAACATTAAATCAATGGTGTCAATTTTAGGTCAGTGTAATAGACATTAATGTATTTTATCTCATGAACTAATTGAAAAATGTTAAGCATCTCTTCCAAGGCATTCATCAGCATTGGCGTTCAGCAGCAGAGGGCTGCGGTGCCAGCGCCTTCCCCCGGCCGCGCCTCTGTACTCACCTGCAGCGCGCACGTCGCGCACACGCTGGGCGCTGCTGAATCATTATATTGACATTCTTTTAGTCGCCAGTATCTTAGAGCTGCTAAAAGTAAAAACTTAAAATTGTGGAAACTCAGAAATCTGTTCTACAACTAATTGTGCTGTGCTTTGAAATGTATTGCCTTTTCGTATACGTTATTTTTCACAGAAAAAAAAAAAAAGAAGTGATGATAAAAAGTAGATACATCTCTTCTAGCCTCCAATGTTCTGGAGCAGCTAGAAGGAAAAATCTGAGAGGATCATATGGTAGCCCATGACAGACTCTGAGATCTGTCCTGTAACTACTTGTTGAAGAGTGCTCTGAAAATTATTGCACTTTTCTTTCTTTGCCTTGTATATATATATTATATTACACAATTAAAAAAGTAAAAAAAAAAGAAAAAAAAAGACTCAATGGGGGGCGGCTGCCGTGGCTCAGCAGGCAGAGCTCCGACCTGCCGTGCTGGAGGTCTGGAATTCGATCCCTGGTGCCTCCTGCCCATTATGCAAATTAAAAAAAAAAAAGACTCAATGGGCAGTTACCAGTGAATAAAGAGTATAAAATAAAAATATAAATGTGTGTATGTATAGATATATATGCAGTTATTGCAATTTACAGCTCCTGAGCAGTTCAATTTCAGCGGTTTGTAGGTCTTGATTGGATTACTTTTGCCATTCCAATCTAATCATACATAATCAAAGACAGGAGGTCTTCTTTGCTAACCAGTGGTCACTACTACCTATGAGAATGCTGCGCTTCTCCAGGAATCTGCCCTCAAAAAAACAGGAGGTCTGTTTCATTTGCAGATAGTCTTGCACTCATTTTCTTATTTCACACATTCCGAGGATTTATAATGCTGCTAAGAATGGCTTTGGCAATCTTTCTGAGGCCCATGCTCTAGCACACGTTGGCCCCGAGGCTGGCATTTTCTGCAACTCAGAATGAGGCACCTGAAAGACTTAATGCTTTTTAAATGATTGTGCATTCTTTGTAGAAAAACATGCAAACTACATAGACGTGCCTAAAGGAAAGGGCAAAATTTATCTGCATGTAGGCTGACCAACTCGACCTAGTTTGCTGGGACTTTCTTGATTTTAGCACTAAAAATGCTGTATCCCAAGACACCCCTCAATCCCAGGCAAACCAGAACAATTTTTTTTTTATCCTATCTGCATTTGTTTTAAATACTAAGAATGAACCTGGATTTATTTATTTATTTATTTTCTCCCTTCCCTCTCTCTTTATGTATATATGTACATATATATATATATACATACACACATATGTATATGTATAGACATAAAGTACATAGAGACATAATGCATATATGACTGTGTTTACATTTATTTATATTTATAGCTTTTTTCTCTTAACATTGGTCATGCCTTCCCCCAAATCATTAAATATTCTTCAGTTTTAAAGGCTTAATACTGGCTCATTATATAAAGATACCATAATTAAAGCATCTCTTTATTATTGGGCATATATTATCTTTCTAGAATAATCTTAATGAACATTATTTTAAACAAGCCAGTTTAAAAATCTTCACCAATGCCTTTACTTATTTCTATGGCTGTGGAATTAATACATCATGATATATGAAGTTTTGAGGCTTTTAATACAAATCAGCATTTGGCTTTCTAGAAAGATTTTACCCTGGACCACATTTATTCATTGTGGTGGCAGAATAATGGCCCCCAAAGATGTTCAGTCCCTAATCCTCAAAACCTGTGAGTATGTTATCTTATATGGCAAAAAAACTTACAGATATGATTAAAGATGCAGACCTTGAGATCAGGAGATCTTCCTGGATTGCATCCAGGTGAATGCAATCTAATGACAGGAGTCCTTAGAGGCAGAGACCCTTTTCTAGCTGGATCACAGAGATGCGAGGGAAGTGGAAGGAGGAGAGATTGGAAGTGTGAATGGGACTTGAAGCACCGTAGCTGGCTTTGGAGGTGGAGGAAGGGAGCCAAGAGCCTAGAAACTGCAATACCCCTCAGCTGGCAGCCAGCAAGAAAATAGCAATCTCAGTCCTCCAAGGGAGTCAGCAAGGAACTGAATTCTGTCAACCACCTGACTGAGCACGGAAACGGCTCCTACGCTGGAGCCTCTGGAAAGGAAGGCAGCCTTGCCATGACCTTGACTTAAGTCCGGTGAGACCATGTTGGACTTCTGACCTACAGAACTGTAAGGGAACAAATTAGTTTTATTATCCAGTTTAAGCCACTAAGTTTGTGATCATTTATTATGAGCCAAGGAAATCCAATACATCATTCTTAAAACATGCCACTTTGTTCATAAAAAAATACATTATCTTGTAAATAGGCAAAACTAACCTGTGATGATAGAATTTGGACTGGTAGTTCCATCTGGGGGTAATTAAAGGGAAGGACATTGGGAACTTGCAGTTTGGAGATGTTCTACATTGTCTGGATGGTGGTTACATGGGGTGTTCGTGTGTAAAACTGACTTAAATACTTAAGATGTATACAGTTTATGGTGGGAAAGTATTACTTCGACAAAAAAAGTAAGTGAAAAGAAACCATTACAGCATTAGCTTGTTTAAATTCTTATTTATTGGTTGGTATTTTTATGTGCGTATTAAGTGTTTATGATTTTATCCTGTGAATTATCTAGTAGACTCCTTAAGTTAAGAGTTTTTATTTTTCTTGTTTTTAGAAGAGATTTTAAAACTTCTGCCTCTTGAAAACACCTTTTAACTACAGAATTAGGGAAGTTGAAACATCCCTGACCTCAGGATTTCTTCTGGCAGGAAGGAACTTGAGTCTTTCCAGGACAGAAACTTTTTTAAGCTTTTGGGACTGTCCCCAGTTGCATCACATAATACTTGTGCTAGTCAAGTATGGTTTAGGAGTTAAGTTTCCATAAGTCTTCAGTCACCACCCAAGACCACTGTCCCACTAAGTACACCCAGGACGTTTTTATGTTCATTGGTGATGTGGCTTGATACAAAAGGTATATCCAGAGACCAGAAATAGAAATAAGTAGCAAGATGAGTCAGTAAAAATGCAGGGGATTCAGTGTCAAGCTTCCAGACACAGTCCCGACTTGCCCACTAAATAGCCAAGTGACTAACTGTCGGTTTTGTTAGATCTGACCGCCTGATCTATAAAATGTGAGGATGAACGAGATCACAGATGGCAGATAGGTTCCAGGGCACGTGCCAACCCAAGAGATTTGCTGGAGAAGATAGTAAGGCCTTCTCTAGGGCTATGGAAGGTGGTGCTTCTGTAGTGATGCTTGCCATGGGTCCAGGAGCAGAGATGATCCTGTCTCTGGGACATGTAAACCATTTCTGGCCAGGATATTTCTATATTCCCATCTATTTGATTCATCCAGATTATCTTTTTTGAAGAGTCCAGTCCAAGATATGGACAGCTAGGGCATTAGGAAAGAGCAGAGAAGAGTTCTTTGCTGGTTAGCTCTGGGAGAGGCAGGAGAGTGATTCAGATTATGGACCTTGGAGCCAGATTGCAGGGTTTGGATGCTTATTTTCGCTCTCTTCACCTCAGTTTGTCTGTTGGTAAAATGGATGTGAATTAAATGAGTTGACGTAGGAAAAGGGCATTGACTGTGAGTTGCTAGCATATAATAAGTATTTAATCACTTAGCTGTTGTGATTATTCCTAACTGCAGTCATCAGAGGAAAGGATCCCGGATATGGACTCCTGGCCCCTGTATGGATGTCTCCTGCACTGTCTCCATGCTTCCTGATGAAGACTTGAAGCAAAGGTGGACCTTTAGGAATTCCTAGAATAGGAAAGAAGAGGAATCACTGGAAACAGGGGAGAACGAGGCCCCAGGACCCAGCCATGAGCCTCCGGACCTCAGATGGAATGGAAGGCAGACCCCAGCACTGATGGGTGCCAAGGGGGTCCATGTTCATAAGTCAGCAAATCACTTTCATTTTGCAATTTGCCTCCTCTGGCTTTGGTTTTAATCTGGACTTGAGAAACCTTAGTGCGGAAAGCTAAAACGAAACTTTAGACTGTTCAAACTCTGCAGCTGTTCTGGCTGCATTTCTCAAGGAAGTGGTCATTCTACTTCTTCTCTTCTCCTTGGTGGTTTTCCAATGAGCAGTTAACTAATGTATAGGTGAAAACTTATCTGTGATGTTGGCACTGGTGAATGGGCAGATTGTGGTCCAGATCATGTTGGTAGTGGCAGAAATAAACCAGCATTGAAGGGAACTTAGTCTCTTGCAATGGAGGCAATTTCCCCTCTTTTTAAGTTGAGTCCCAAGCAATGCAACAGTGTCAGAATATACTGGGGTTTTAGGTTCTTATGCTGCTTAAGCAAATATTATGAAATGGGTCCGGATAAACAATGGGGATTTATTTGCTTATGGTTTTGAGGCCAGGAAAATGACCAAACCAAGGCATCATTAAGGCAAAGTTTCTCTCTAAAGACTGTGGCATTCTTGGGCTGGCTGCCAGCGATCCTTGGCTCTTCTGTCTGAGGGCAAGGCACATGACAATGTCTCATGGTCTCTCCAGTTTCTGTTTCAGCTTCCTGCTTCTTGTGGCTTTCTCATTTATGTCTGAATCCATCTGTTTATAAAGATCTCCAGTAATAGGATTAAGACCCATCCTGACTGAGGTGGGCCACACCTTAACTGAAGGAGCCTCATCAAAAGACCCTATTTGCAATGGGTTCACATCCCCAGGAATGGATTAAATATAAGAAAATGTTTTTCTGGGGTACATGCAGCTTCAAACCACCACAATTGGGAATTGTAAAGTCCCAGCTGCATTTTATAGTTTTGTACCAGATTTACTCAGAGATCACAAAGTCATAGAAACACATTAGAAAGAGATATTAGAGTTCAAATTGTGCACAGAGAGCCAGGAGTGGAGAGTGAGCAACGACAAACCTAGGAGTTGGCACGCTGTTGCAAGGACTACAGTGCAAGTTCAACACAGAACAAGCAGAACCCAAATGTGAGAGCAGAGAGGAAACCTCAGAAAGCATCCAGTGCCCAGGTCTCCAGAGTGGAATTTACCCCAGGATCCCTAGAGAAACCGGTTAAAAGCAAGAAAAGAGCACTTTCCCACAACCCAGGGTCATGACTCAGAATCTCAGGATAAAGCCTGGAAATCTGTGTTTTTAGCAGTCCTGGTGATTTTGATTCATATCAAATTTGGAAACCATCAACCTAATACAAAATGTTATTAATGCATGGATAAATATTTTTCCATGGAGGAAAAATGACTCATCCCAGGTTGCCTGACAATTTAGTGCTGAGAGACAGTCTAAAGGAAAAGTTGAGGTTGCAATGCGTTCTGTTTGGTCTCCTGGTACTCAGCGGGGAGCTCTACTCCTTCAAGGTCCCCAAAATCTCCAGGGCTTTGAGTTTACAGGTTTATGCTATATGAGCTGGGGGGCAAATGGTTTGAGGACTACTTGAAGATGAAAAGGTGGCTTTACAAAAGGAGTGCAAGGAAATGTTCTTTGAAGCTGAGCATATGGAGCCCACCTTACCATTCCCTGCCTGTTACTGTCCACCCTCTGCCTAAGACTTGCTTCATGCTACAGGGTCTTCTGCGCCTCGGTACATAGTATGACATTTAGTCACTTTAACTCCAACTCACTGTGTGCCTCCTACATGTGGTTGGAGTTTTAGGGTGCACTCCTGATTGGTGTTGTGGGTGGGATCCTGATGGGAGGAAAAGAGGCACATGGGGCCACATACAGAGGATGCACCCCAAGAAGTTGTCTGGATGCTAACTGCTCCCAGGACTTTGGGTGCATTGTCTTGGGCTTTGACAGAAAATTTGTGTCTAGGCAGGCAATGCCTGAACCAAGAGAGGATTCATGTAACCTGGGCCTCTGGTGGGCATGTTAGTGTGAATTTGAAACACGCTTTACCCCAACCCAATATGATATTTGCCAAGAACTGAGTCCCATAGATCTGGAAGAATTTGTGAGATCAAATGTCAGATTCCCTCACTCCCTACCTGAAGTACAGTATTAATTTAATGGGAAGGGAAATTGAGGCTCAGAAAGAGGACGTATTATGCCTAAGTGCATAGGGAGTCAGTGGCATCTCTGAAATTAGCATTAAAATCTCCTGCTTTCCAGACCAGGACTCTTCCAGTCCATGCTTCTGAGATAACTGTCTTCCACCAGTTACCGTTCTCCCAGGCCAGTAGAAATGGGCCCTGCTAATTGGTTCCTACCCTTGGTGAGGAGGCTGGTGTGCATATAAGTGGATCCCATTTTGGAAAGAGGAGCTGGCCCAGCTCATGCACTGCAGCAGAATCTTGGGTATCCATACAGGGAGAGGAGGCTCTTTAAATACATGTTCCTAAGCCACAGTGGTTGAAGTTAAGAGTGATGGTGATGGACAGAAGTAAATTTGGGGCTCAGAGTGGGTCTCCCAATGTGAGGTATTTGTGTTTGGGGAGCTAGTTCTAGGACCCTGGTCACAGGTCATAATTAATTATCATCATTGTGACTCAGTTTACCCATTACTACAAATAGACTCTTCTCCTCCACCCTTACCATTACTTCTGGCCTGTATTCTTGCAGAGCCTACTCTCAGGTTCCCTCTTCCACATCCCAGGTGATATGGAAAAGCCACCAGCTTTCTCCTCCTCAAATGTACCTCTGACTGCAGCCCTTCCCTCTCTCATGGTTCAAAGCTCTCAGTATCTCCCTTTCACCTTTAGAACTGGGCAGAAACAAGATTGACATGCAAGACTCTTCAAAACACAGATCCAAATTTGCATTCTAACGTTTCTAAACTTTTCTCTTACTCTTGGGTCAAGATCCAGACAGAAGAGATTCCTGCCCCTTGCCTACTCTTCTCCTGTCCATTCTGAACTAATGCCACAGAATCCTCTCCTCTTACCTCACCCCATCCTTTAAGACAGTTCCTGCTTGCAGTACTTCTTCAGTGAAAAGTCACCCTGATGCTATGGTCTTCTAGTCTATCTCTGAGGTCGCAATTCATGTAAGATCGGTTTCTTCTGGGGTTAAGAATAGATTGATGGGAAGAACTAAAGGTAGGAAGAACACTGCAAAAGCTATTGTAATAGACCCAGAGAAAGAGCTTCACACTTTTGATTCAGAAGGGTACTGTCTTCCAAAAATGCATTTTTTTTCATGTTGACGACCCATGAAAGGACCCTCACAACATTCTTGGGGCATAGGGAGGAGAGGAATAACATTGCTTACATTTCTGATGGTTTGACTTGAGATGTACAAAATCAAGCAAGTTGCCCAAGGCTTTGAAAATCCATCAATACTCATAGCAAACAATCATTAAATATTATTTTTAGATAATTAGACAAACATTATTTGGGATATTATAATAACAGAACTTCTGGATGTTTGTGGGGAAGACTGAGGTAAATGAATAATGATTTCCTTAAGCTTTGAGTGTCTCTCAGTCCACGTGTGGAAGTTCAAAGATTCAGGGTTTGAAACTTTTCATCCAGGTGCTTCATTGAATCCTGAACTCACCTTTCCTTGGTGTCAGCACAGAACTCTTGGCCTAATTTAGTTTTGATTCTGTGGGAGAAAGTGCACAGTTAGACAGAGTGCCTTGGGGATGCTGCTTACTGGACATGGCTCATTGGACCCTAGACTTGATCAGACCCCTCCTGGGTGAGGGACCTGCACTAGGACAGGAGGAAAGAGAAGGCTGGAAGGATGGGACACAGGGAGAAAGTGCTGCTTTTTCTGTCCCAGGTGGATACCTCCTTCCTCCTGGTTGGGAAACATGGGACAATCTGTCTAAACACTCACAAGGAGCCTGAAGTGGAAAGGCATCTTCTCTCCCTGGGCTCAGATCTTTCACTGAGTTAAAGAAGCGCTTCAGTACATGGTCTAACTAACTGAGTCTGGACTTTACCAATGTAAACCCTGTTCTACTGCCTGGGATAGAGTTTTTGGCTATGGGGCTAGGCATGGTCTACTCATATCCCAGCTCCGTGGGGACACTGGCTACTGGTGACTCTTATATAGCTCTCCAACCTCTAGATGGAGATCTTCCCACTGACCACATTGAAGGAGCAGGTGGTTGGGATGGAAACTGAGTCTGGGGTGGGGGGAGAGTGCAAATCACATGACTATAATATATTTTGAAATATGGCTTTGTAAGAGAAGGAAGGGACAGCAGGAGGAGACAAAGGCAGTGCAAGTGGTATAATAAGAACCTTCCTCCTTCCAGGTTCAATGCCTCAGTCAGATCCCAGTGCTGGCAAAGTCTCTAACTCTGTGAACCCCTCTGTATAATGGGAACATCCTTGTTGATTGGCTATGGAGAAAACTTGTCAATTTGCCATGTCTTGGCAGTCTCCCTAGGAATGACTGATGATTAACCCCAAACTTCTGAGATTTGGAAGATGAGATCTGTGGTTTCAGAGGGAACCTCTCTGACCCAGGAGGGGATTCCTGGGACTGCATCACTTTCCCCCAACCACTCTCTGGAAGCTCTTCTGGAGCACAGATCAAATTCTGAGATTCTAAGCAACTGTTTTTTTTTCTTTACACCACTGCCTAAAGTATTCTCCACCAATACCAAGAAAGAGAGTTCTTCCTTCTGTGTGTCTCCCTCAGATGTGGCATTTGGGGCAAATTCCCAAAACTAGTGTCAGGAAAGAACCCAGAGACTGTGCCTAGTTCTGGCTCTGTGAATATGGGCACTTCTTTGTCCCTCTTGACATGTATTTGTCCATTTTTAAAATTCAGGGCTTACAGTGAGTCTCTGAGGACCCTTATTGATCTGATAGTCCTGGAGGTGGTTACCATTGCATTAGGAAGGGAGCAGATAACATTGCTTACCTGGCTGATGAAGCACCTGGGTGCTAAAGGTGGTGGCTGCATGGAGCAGGCAGAGAAGTACTGCGGAGACCTTCATGCTGGAGGGCGGGGTAAAGAGTTACAGAAGCGAGAGGGAGACCTTTCCCTTGGCAGAGTCATGGTCAAGGAATGATGAAGTGAGATCTGAAAACTGCTGAGTAGGAACTGGGCTCTGGGGAGGTTTCTAGGAAGTAAGAAAGGGAAACAGTGGGCTAGGACTGAACACTTTTTCCATTCATTGCTGAGAGTAATGTGGGTGGAATAGGAAGGGAAGGTGTAGTATACCAATCTAAGAACAGGAAGCGATCTGAGTTGGATCATCATGTAGGCTTTACTTGCTTTGACCTGGAAAGACTTATAAAAAGGAAGGAAAAGAGTCATAAGAGGAGATGAGTAGGTTCAAAACTTTCCCCTGTGACCATCTTTAGTCAGCATCTGCTTGATGAACACTGTTGCTGGGATTCTAACTAGAGACTTGAGAAATTTCTGCCTTCCTAATTGTCACCAACTTCTTTAGAACCCAGGATGATATTAAATTAGAACTTTGGCTGGATGAAAGGCTCCAAAAATCTTAGAGTTGTAGTGCTTTCAGATTTCAGTGTCTGAAGATGTCAAAGCTGGGTGGTCCCTAAAGACCTTGGGTGCTAATGCTTTCAGACCTTAGTTTAGCTGTCTTTTCCCAAGTAATGTCATAGGTTCAGTTGTGTCCCCCAAAGAGATATGTTCAAATTGTAACTTCAGGTACTTATGAAAGTGACTTTATTTTGAAATAGAGTCTTTGCAGATGCAATCATACTAAGATTTGGTCTTACTGAATTATGGTGTGCCTTAAATGCAACGACTTATAAGAGAAAGGAGAGGGAACTTCAGAGACACATACAGTGGGAAGGAGGCCATGTGTTGATGGAGGGATAAATTGAAGTGATAAAGCTACAAGTCAGGGAAAGCCAAGGATTGCTGGCAAACACCAGAAGCTGAAAAGAGGCAAGAATGGATCTCCTCTGTAGCCTTCAGGGGGAGCAAGGCCCAGTGACACCTTCATCTTTTGGACTTCCAGCCTTCAGGACTGTGAGAGAAGAAATTCCTGTTGTTTTAAGCCACCTAGTTTGTGATCATTTGTTATGGCAGCCTTGGGGACTAATACTGCCAGAGATTTAGTATTGGGAGAATCCCAAGCTAAAAGCCCCAGCCCCTGACATCCAGGGAACATGGCATGAAATGCCCTGGCCGAGTAAGCCAGACCTTTTTCAACCCGCACATCAAGACAAGGCACCTAATTACAACATAGCAGAAAAGGTGTACAAACGGAGCCCAGGTGTGGGTTCTGCCTGCTGAGAACTGGCACCCTCCAGTGGAGGATTTGTGTAGGGATGGGAAATTCTATACTGTAGGGCATCAGAGAAAAGCAATGCGTCAGACACTGGCTTGAAAGTATTTCAAGGATATTTGTCCAGCTATCCCTGTCCTCTGTGCTTGCCCACACTCACCCTCACCATCAGCTCCTTGACTGCTTGTCTTTTTCCCCTCTGTGTTCAAAATTTCAGAAATTGTTTGATTAGTCTCCAGTCCTGCTTCCCCCACGCAGCCTCTCCTAGTCTGCTCAAATTTCATGATAGACGACAACCCTTCTGTCGCCTGAGTTGTAGGTTTCATTTATTTGAAGGTAACCCCACCACCACCTTGCCCCAAAGATGAGCCCTGTGTCTTCTTTCCTGACCAAGGAGGAACATCTCTCACAGGTCTCTCTCACCCAGCAGACTTCGTTGAAAATCGAGAGCGACACCTGGGAGTGAAGGAAGGCACAAGGGCCTGCCCAGAGGGGACTGGTCATCTCTTCTAGATGTCGGATCAATAGGTGAAGGGCTTATGACCTTCAACTGATGTAGCCTCTTCTTCTAGTTGTCCCTGTCCCGAATCCAGGAAAACTACCTGCTTGTCTTACTAGACAGAAGTCTTGTACTCATCACCCATTGATGCAGGAAAGGAAGAGGAATAAGGAACTGTATCTCTGTTTCCACTTCTAGAGTCAGTGGTATAACACAGGTTGTGAGGGTTAAATGGATTGACACATGAGAAATGTTTTGAACAAGCATATAGTAAGTTCTCAAGAAGTTTGAGTCATGACTTTTAAGAACTTTGAAAGAAATATGATCGCAGGATGCTAGGAAGAGGATGAAAATATAAGATTCTTATAATTCTTCCCCAAAATTGACTCATCCAAATGGAGACATGATGTGGTGGGTTTGGCTCTCCAGGACTGCCTGTGTTATGGAATAGAAACACGGAGGATGCCAGATAGTGGAGGGTGTAAGGCCCCAGATGTCCTGCCAAGGACCAGATGCTTGGAGTACTCTGGACTTCAGAGGAATCTGGTTGATGTTGTCCAGAATGCAGAGATAACAGCTCTGAGTGATGACAACATCATAAGCAGGCAAGTGTGGGGCAGTCTCAGACAGTCTATTTTATTCATTTTGCAATTTCCCTCCCCAGATTTTAGCTTTATGCTGGACCATGAAATATCAGTGTGAAATATTAACCCCATTTTAGAGCATCCAAGTTTGGCAGGTGTTCTGTCCAGCTCAGCTGCCTTCTGCAGGGAAGGGTTGCTCTCTGGTTTCTTTCTGTGTCCCTTTCTTGAGGACGTCCTGGTCAGTGGTCATCTAAATTGGATTCAATTAACATTCTTTGTTAATTGGAAGCCTGTGGTTAGGAATAACCCTGAGAGTGCTCAGGAAATGAATCTCCTGTTGTGGAAACAAGTCTGGCTTCTGATGTGGTCCCTAAGGAACAGAGAATGACCTGATGAAAGTTTAGCATGGGAATCAGGACTTCCAACTTCATTTTGCACCCATGTCACAGATTTTCTCTGAGACTACATAATTATAGAAAGAACTGAATAGGGCTTCTGACTTCATTTTATGCCAAACTCTTTTCCATATAGGAAAACTGAGGCCCCAGGACAGAAGCAAAATCCTTGAGGCCACAAAGGATGTGAAATGCCTGTACGTCCCAGTGCCTCGGTCTCCTGACCCCTGCCATGAGCTTACTGTGCTGCATGCACTCTCATGCCCTGGGCCTGAGAAAGGCCTAAGTCTTTCCTTCTACAAAATACAACCAGTTTGGATTTGCTACCAGCCTTTCTCACAATTGCTGGAAACTTCTTAGAAGACATTCCACAAACTCATTTTCGTAGGGAGTCCAGAATTACCTCTGGCATGTAGTAGATGCTCAGTAATAACGGTGGTTGTTTTTGTTGGTTTGTTCTCTATGCTGGGACTCTTGAGTTTATGTGTGTTATCAATTTAACGCTCTTGACACACCTCTAAATTAAGTGCTTTTGTGATGCCTGTTATAAAGATAAAAGTACTGAGGTTTAGAGAAGCTAAATGCCTTCTTTCTGTAGGGAAAAATGTACAAAAGTGAAAACTGCCTCTTCATGTGGGTGTGCCTTTGAATTACAGGAATACTTGTAAACGCATTTGTTTACAATGCTATTTGCCCATGATTTCACACAATCCTCTTGTAACAACCATCCTTATCACCACTTTACCAGTGAGATTAAGTGATTTGTTGGAGGACATTAAGCCAGTCCAGGAAAATCAGGGCCAGGGCCAAGTCCAGGAGGTAGGATAATATCCTCTAGCTCCACCCCACCCTGACCTATTGATCTAGCCTCTTTGTTGAAGATACCTTAGAATCTGTGCTTTTAAACATGTTCCTGGTAAGTTTAATGCACAGCCCATTAGAAGCCATATATCTAGCTCAAGAACTTGTTTTGTGGTTGAGTAAACTAAAGCCCAGTAAGAAAAGATGACTTTGTACACAAGTTGCCTGACAAGTGAGTGACAGATCCAAGCCAGGACACAGGAATAATGGTTCACCATCCATTGTAGAGGATGCTGTGGTGGTCTGCCTGGAGCCCATCCTACCTCAGGACCCAGGAAGTCACGCCCCCACCTTTGGCAGTGCTGGTGGTCAAAGGTCTCTTCTGAGTTCCTCTCTAGGAAGTGCCCTAGGCTGCAGAGAGCTGCCTTCCTCAAGGTCACACCCCCTTTTCTGGAGCCCACCTATATCCAATGGTTGGTTGATGTGTGGCTATAAAAGCCTGGTCCCCTTTCCTTAGTTTGGGACAATTCTGAAGGGCTATTCTAGTTCCAGAGCACCCTGTAGAATTGATCTGGAAACATGCTGGAAATTCCCGCCAAAATAAGAGACAAATTACTGCATTTTGTACTCCCCACCATTAATAAGAAATCACAGTGCCTTGTAGTTAGCTATTCTATACATACTTGGGAAGACTACTCTGATCCAAAAAGCTGCCAGTCTGAGAGGGATGCTGTTCTAGTTTGCTAGCTGCCAGAATACAATATACCAGAAACAGAATGGATTTTGAAAAGGGGAATTTAATAAGTTGCTAGTTTACAGTTCTAAGGCCGAGAAATGTCCCAATTAAAACAAATCTATAGAAATGCACACTTTAAGGCATCCAGGGAAAGATACCTTGGCTCAAGAAGGCCAATGACGTTCAACATTTCTCTCTCAGTTGGAAGGGCACATGGCGAACATGGTGGCGTGTGCTGGCTTTCTTGTGGCTCTACCAAAAGGGACTCTCTCCAAAATGTTTCCTCTTTTAAAGGATTCCAGTAAGCAACTCCACCTTCAATGGGTGGAGACACACCTCCAGGGTAATCAAAAGTTACCACCCATAATTGGGTGGGTCACATCTCCATGGGAACAATCAAAATGCTCCCACCCAGCAATACTGAATGAGGATTAAAGGACATGGCTTTTCTGGGGTCCACCACAGATTCACACTGGCGCAGATGCTGAGAAGGAACAGGTTCTGCAGCAGGTCGAGGCTGTGGAGTGTATGACTCTGCAGCTTGGGCCATATGACCAGGTGCTACTGTTAGAGAACATGGTCTGCAGGAGTTAGGCCCACCTGATCCCACATCAAAGAGAGAAACAAGTCTTTTGGTCTTGGTGAGAAGGTGCATTTTATTTGGATGCACATGTAAGGAACTGGAGGAAACATTTTCCAAGATCAGTTTGCAGTGAGAAGGCTGATTTGGGTTTTTATAGCCCAAGCAGTCAAAGAATGGCCAGGATAAAGAAGAAGGAAAAAAAAATAGAAGGGAGGGGAATAACTGTTTGGTCAGTGTTCTAGTTTGCTAGCTGCTGG
>PVIY010042688.1:0-20792 GCA_004026745.1 Myrmecophaga tridactyla | reverse complement strand
TGCTAGTGGCCTTAGGAGTTCCCCTGTTTACAGAAGTTTGAATGCCACGTCTAATTCCCAGGAAACATTCTCCCTCTTTCAAGTATTCCATTGTGGAACTTAAAGCAGGTAAGCCTTTGCCCATACCATCTGCCTCAATTTCTTCTTACACTGCTTTCATTGTCTCAAGCTGCTTTTGCCTTGAGGGCAAATTACGGAAGAGGGGGTGCACACTGGAGAGGAGTTTCCCAAGTCAGTCCTTCCCAGCTGAAACAACACCAGGGACCCACAAAGGGAGCGCTGGTTGCCTCCAGACTGACCTGGGGAGTGAAAAAGGGTAGGGCCAGGAAGGATGCCAGAAGCTTCTTCCACGGTTCCCTAAAGATGTGCTTCCTTGACCTGCCCAGACAATGTAGCCCTTCAATTGTCCTACACAGCTCTGAGGAAGTATAGTCTTTAGTTCTCCTCTCCCACCTCTGTCCTGGGTGGGTTGGAACATCGGTGGCCTTCAGAACTAGGGCCCTAACAATCTAAAGTAGCTAATCAAAAGCCATGACCAGTGACCCGTCCGTGCCCACCTTGGTTCTTGGGGAAATAGATTTTTATGTCTCTTAATGGCTATATTTTCACTTTTTATAATTCTTTTTCCTTTCTGCTCCTAAGCCTGACTCATTTCAGTTGCCTTTTCTTTTATAATTCTTTTTCCTTTGTGCTGCCTGCTGTGAAAGTGGATGATGGGCACAGAGAAAATAATCTACCGGTATTTACCTTAATTTACCAGCATCTTTCTCCCATTCTTCCCTGGATGATGCACAGTGTTCTGTTGGATTCTGGAGTTTTGAAATCATTGATTCAGGCATGTTGTTTAATAGTTCTGGTGGAGGCACTGATTCCTAGGGCTTCATACTCCGCCATCTTCCCTCAGTCCTCTCAAATTAATTTTTGCATATGGTGTGAGGCAGGGGTCTACTTTCATTCTTTTGCATGTAGATATCTAGTCTTTCCAGCACCATTTTTTGAGGAGACTGTTCTTTCCCCATTGAGTAGACTTGGCATCCTTGTCTAAATCAATTGGCCATAGGTGTGAGTGTTTATTCCTAAATTCTCAGTTTTATTCAACTGGTCTATATTCTGTCCTTAGACCAGAACCACACTGTTTTGATTATTGTAGCCTTGTAATAAGTTTTAAAATTAGGAAATATGAGTCCTCCAACTTTGTTGTTCTTTTTCAAGATAGTTTTAGCTATTTAGGACCCCTTACACCCTTCCATATGAATATGATGACTTGTTTTTCCATTTATGCAAAAAAGGCTATTGGAATTTTGATTGGGATTTGGGTTGAATCTGTAAATTGCTTTAAACAGAATTGACATCTTAACAATTTTTAGTCTTCCAATATATTAACACAGAATGTCTTTCCATTTATTTAAGTCTTTAAAAATTTCTTGCAGCAATGTTTGTATTTTCCATGTAAAAGTCCTTTACATCCTTGGTTAAATTTATTCCTAAGAATTTCAATATTTTAGTTGTTATGGAAACATATTTTAAACTTATCAATGTGATACTCAATATAGGATAGTGTTTCCTGTGTTCTTAAGATGTTCTAAAAGTTGTCCAATCAATTAAGCTGGGTTAAACAAAACTACCTGAATCTTTACTACAGGACTTCTCAGAATTTTTAATATTTTTAGTTAACATGCTAATGTAGATTATGACTCTCCAAGGGAAAATAAAACATTTACCAAACTTCTATTAACATGTTGTGGAAGCAATGTGTTGTCATTGATATTGGCTATTATTCCTCCTCCATCTGGAATACAAAAGGTGAATCAGACTCTTGGGTATAGTATCCTGATAGCAGAGTTGCCTGTCAAACTCAAACCTGTTATGAACACCAAAGTAGAAGATAAAGTTACAGTCCAGTCCAGTTTTATGTGGTTATACACTATAACATCAAAATCTTCCCAGAAACCTGTGGAGAGCCTGACCTGAATTCAACCTGTAATGTGCCCTTCTGTAGCAACCTTAACCAAAGGCAATCAGGACAGGCTTAATTATAGAAACCGAGGGGAACATTTAAGTACTGTGGCTCTGGAAAGTTTAAGACTGTAATTAAGTGCTATTTAACTGAAAATGTAACAGTGGAATTCTCCCAGGGAAGAGCAGGGAAGAAGAAGGAAGAAACTGCTCATTTGGAGGAGAAAACAGATAGGCTGGACAATTTTCAGGACCTCGTCTCCTTTTTTTAACTACATTTTTTAGGTAGGGTTGGGAAAGAAGATGGTCAGGTTTAGGGTCTTTGTAGCTTAAGATTCTGTGGTCTTAACCTGGCTCTCCCTCTCCCCAGCACTTTCTGTATGAAGATGGCTTCCTTCTAGGTTCTCATTGCTCAGCTTGAATAAAAGTGGCAGACAAGCAAGAGAACAACAACAACAAACTGGGCCTTCCAACCAAACGTAATAACTCATCATTCTACATTTTTCAGAATTCTTCATGCAAAAGTGCTGTGTGGTCCTCCTGTAGGGCCTCCTCACAACTTAGAGCATAGATTATATCAATGCTAAGTGTGTACATGATCAGGAAAACCCACTAATGGTCTCATCTGGGGATGGGATTCACAAGTATGATCCTATTAGCATAATTTCTTTAAAGCTCTTTATTTTGACATTGTGCTGGTTTGAAACTGTTATGTGCCCCAGAAAAGCCATGTTCTTTTTTCTTTTTCAAGCCAAGTTCTTTTTTTTTAATTTTTAACACGGGCACGCACCAGGAATTGAACCCAGGTCTCCAGCATGGCAGGTGAGAACTCTACCTCTGCGCCACCATTGCCTGCCCCCTAAGCCATGTTCTTTTAACCCCAATCTTTTGGGGCCAAACCTATTTTTGGGTGGGACCTTTCAATTAGGTTGTTTCCCTGGAGATATGACCCTGCCCTTAATCCACTTGTTGAAGTCCTTTAAGAGAGAGACATTTTGGAGTGACTTCAGAGCCAAGAAAAGCTGGAAGAGAAAGAAAATGCCTATAGAGACATTATGGAGATTAGAACCAGCAGATGTAGCCACGTGCCTTCCCGTGTGACAAAGGAACCCTGTATGCCAGCAGCCTTTCCTCTGAGGAGGTATCCTCTTATTGGTGCCTTAATTTGGATATTTTCATGGCCTTAGAATTGTAACTTGTAACTTAATAAATCCCCTTTGTAAAAGTAGATCCATTTCTGATATACTGCATTCTGGCAGCTTTAGCAAACCGTAAGAGACATAATTTCAGATCCAGAGAAAAGTTAATAGATTTGTAAACATAAATTTCACTACTTTAACATAATTAAAGAACTAGTATAAGAATTCCTCCATACCCACTTCTCTCTGGTAGTCAGGGTTTTCTAGAGAAAAAGAACCAACAGGAGAGATCTGTAAATATGAGATTTATAAAGGTGTCTCATAGAACTGTGGGAATGGAAGGGCCCAAAATCCTAGGGTAGGCTATGAGGCCAGCAGCTCCAACAAAGGGTCTGGATAAACTCCAAAGGAGATGCTCGCTGGCTGAAGAAGCAGTGAAAGAATCTCTTCTTCCTTAAAAGCCTTGAACGGATTGGATTATCTCATTGTGGGAGACGCATTTTAGCTGATAGCAGATGTAATCAGCCACAGATACAATCAGCTGACTGACGGTTTAATACCAGCCACAAAATAACCTTGTAGCAATGGTCAGGCCAGTGCTTGCCTGACCAGATAACTGGGCATAATCATTTGGGCAAGTGGCAAGTAACTAGCACATTCTCCATCTACATTCTTCAAATGTTAACATTTTACCACTTGCTTTTTCATTCTCTCTTGCTCTTTCTCTATTTCTATCTGTATTTATATTTATATATATATATATATGGATATACATTTTTCCTGAACTGTCTGAGAGTAAGTTGCAGAGAAGAGTCTCCCTAAATACTTCAGTGTCTTTTTCCTAAAAACAAGAACATGCTGTTACATAACCACAGAGCAATTAACAAAATCAGAACTTTAACCCTGATACACTCCTTTATTCAAATGTCGCCAATTGTTCCAATAGTGTCCTTTATAGAAAAATGTCAGATTCTCATGACTTGGACATTTTTGATGAGTAAAGACCAGTTATTTTTCAGAATGTCCCTCAACTTGGTTTTGCCAACCAAATCATGGTTGGATTAGATTGTACAGTTTTGGCAGGAAAACCTCCAGAAAATGATACATCATATCAAGTGGCATATAATATCAATTTGATCCAATTACTAGTGATGCTAACTTCATCCCCTGGTTAAGGTGGTGTCTATCACTGCAATACTTTTCTAATCTACCAAATTAAATAACATACTCCCTTACCACTAGTGTTTTAAAACTCAGGTACAATTTTAACTTGCTTAACCCTGGGCAGATATATAACAGATCAATTGTAAATGATGTCTGAGCATAATTCTTGTGTAAAAGGCCCAATTCCTTGCATGAAACAACTTTCTGAGAGTTCAATATGAGAGTGAGTAATTTTCCACTCCATTTAGAACAGACAGAAATATGTATAATGAAAATGGTGATTATGTTTAAGGCTAGAACCAGATTTTTGTTAAAATTTTATAAGTTGTGCTTTTCCATGCTATTTAAAGTTGATTTAATCTCTGTGGACATACAAAATCAGTCAAATTGAAGTTCCCACACAAAACACACAATCCTAAGCAGGAATAGAGACCCAGTCTGGGTTCAGGTTTAGACCTATCCCACAAGTCTGTTATACAGTCTCTTTTTGAAATTGTCATTGAAAACTGTGTTGGAGGTTTTGGGGAAGGCATAAAAGTCTGGATGGCTCTGTTATCTACTCACAATATGTTATTAATAAATACAGAAAGATCACCATGTCAAAAAACGCTGCTTGCTTTAGGGTCTAGACTATGGTAGCTGATTGGCTAATATGGACACAGGCTGAAGAATGGAAGTATGATTGAAGATGCTAGTAGACAGTGAGAGATAGTAGGAGAATAGCTGAGTAGGGAATGACACAAGAGGCCAGTTAAAACCTTGGAAGATGAAATGCTGACCTCTAAACTATAAAACAGTAAATTGGGTTACTTAACTGTTCTAACAAGTAATAAGCCTTGGGCACATGAAGATCTGGATTGGACTGATACCATGAAAGGAACCTTGGAAAGGTCACTCTCCAATTATATTACATAGGTTACTTGCATAATGGGACCAGGAACTTCCTTTAGCAAGCATCCCCTGTCCTTGGGGCAGGGTAAGACAAATTGGCACCTTGCATTCTAGCCAGGAACTGGTTCCTGAGAAGTACTAGTAGTATTTCAACTTCCGTTCAATCAGGAAAAACACCCAAAGTACTCACTGACCCTCGGGCAGAGTCAAAGCTCAAATGCCTTCAAGAACCAATAGGTAATGTAAACATAAGAAGGAGATTAGATATAGGATAATCAAGAATATGGACTGTGGCAAAATGAGGAGTATGAGTATACTTAAAATCATTCAAATTTGTATTTAAAAAAAAAAAAAAAGAATCCAAACACTCGGCTGCTAAATACCATACAATGGGGCCAAGGGCTCAGGGACCAGTACTTTGCCAGGCCTGCCCAATGGTGACAGGACCATCTCTCTACCACAGCTGGAACCCCAGCATCATGATCAGTGATAAGTGGGTTGGGATATCATCACAGATATCCCAGGAGTTATCTTTGGCAGGAGAAATACACAATTCCACTATTTCCACAAGAATGTCCCCTCCCTTTCTTGGAAGCCTAGCTCCTATCCTTTATGATGTCTTTTACTACTCAAGTGTTTGGGCCTGTAGGCTCAATTTAGATAACACTTTGTATTTGATGATATCATCCTATTCGTTCATTCAACAAATATTTATTGAGTGCCTTTTACGTGTCAGATGCTGTTACTGATGCTGGGGTATAGTGGTGAAGGAGACAGTTATTAGGAAGTTAATAATCCAAGGCAGAGGGTAATCAGATAATAAACTAATAAATGAATAAGAGAAATACCTAATAGCATGGATAGTATTGTTATGGATTGAACTGTGTCCCCTAAAAAGACATGTTCAAGTCCTTACCTCTGATCCTGTGAATGTGATATTTGGAAATAAGATCTTTGAAGATATTATTAAAGACGAGGCCAAACTGGATTGGAGCGGGGGAGTCCTAATCTATTATGACTACGTCCTTATAAGAACAGAAATTTTGGACAGTTTCAGTAGCAGAAAGACAGAGGGGAGAGAAAAGAATCCATGTGACAGGCAGAAAGAGCTATGGATTGCCAGCAAGCTACTGCTAGAAGCTAGAAGAGATGTGGAACAGATTCTTCCCTGTGGACTTTGAAGGAAGCAAGGTTCTGCCAAACCTTAGTTCAGACTTCTAGTTTCCAGAACAATAAATTTCTGTTATTTTAAGCCACCCAGTTTGTAGTACTTTGTTACAGCAGCCCTGGCAAATTAAGACAAGTATTTAGAGAATTAAACCAGCTAATGGGCTAGAGAGTACCTGGATAACTTCTTTAAAATGAAAAGTTTAGTGACAATCTCTCTGAGAAGTGACATTTAAAGCTGAGATCTGAATGATACAAAGGAACAGCCTTGTGAAGATGGGGATAAGGCCCATCAAGGGGCACAGCCTGTGCAAGTTCCTAAGACAGAAGTGAGTTTGGAATATTCAAGTTGCCTGAAGGAAGCCAGAGTGGCTGAAGTGGGGTTGATGGATGGAGAGACATAGGGACTGGATCCAAAGCCTTGCAGGACTTAACAGGGAGTTGAAATTTCATCCTAAATGCAATGGGAAGTCATTAGATTGTTTATAAATGGGGTGAAGGATGGATGGTGAGATATGGATTACCTTAATTGATAATCTTCAGTCTCTGATAAATTCCTCCTGAAATAGAATCACCTTCTCACTAGTCTCTAAGGGCCTTCCAATGAAGTTCAGAGGATTTAGGGAGAAACATCTTGCCAAATATGGATGAATGGAAAATACTGGATATTCAAATCCAGTTTCTGGACAAGGCACTACATAAGGCCATCTCAGTCCTTTCTACTATTAGCTTGTTTCTGACACCAACATACCACCTAATACCCCAACTAAATTCTTCCTGCTATGGTCTAAGGCATATTGATACAGTGTTAAGTGACTCATCAATGAGATAATGCTCACAACTCTGATCTTGTGTTTTTCTCTTCCTAGAAAGTTCTTCACCCAAATCTCACATGGCTCAGTCCTTCTTTGCCTTCAGATCTTTCTTGAAATGCTGCCTTCTTTGTATGGCCCTCCTTGACTACTCTCATTACAATTCCAACACTCCCTTCCCCTATACTGCCTTTCCCTGATACTTCTCCCTGAAGCCCATACCATCATCTAGCCTACTACAGAATTCTCTTACTATTTTTTCTCTCTTATACCCCTATGCTAGAGTGTCAGCTACATGAGAAAAAGATCTTTTTATATTATTATTATTTTCTTAGAGAAGCTGTGGATTTACAAAACAATTATGCATAAAATAGAGGATTCCCATACCTCACCCTTTTATAAACACCTCCCATTAGGGTGGTACATGTGTTACAATTTATAAAAGCACATTTTAACAATTGTAGTATTAACCATTGTCTGTGGCTCAACTTAGGGTTCAATGTGTAGTGCAGTTCCATGGGGTTTTTAAAAAATTTTATTCTATTACCACATATACATCCTAACATTTCCCCCATTTAACCACATTTAAGATATATATTTCAGTGGTGTTAATTACATTCACAATATTGTGCCACCATCATCACCATCCATTCCCAAAACATTTCTATCATTCCAAAAAGGAACTCTGTACATTTTAAGCCTTAACTCCCTGTTCCCTAGCTACCCCATACCCTGATAACCTCTATTCTAGATTTTGTCTCTAGGAGTTTGTTTATTTTAATTATTTCATATCAGTGAGATTATACAAAATTTGTCCTCTTGTGTCTAGCTTATTTCACTCAACATGATATCTTTAAGTTTCATCCATGTTGCTGCATGTGTCAGAATTTCATTTCTTTTTAGGATGAATAATATTCCTTTGCATGTGTATATATAACATTGTGCTTATCCATTCATCAGTTGATGGGCACTTGGGCTGCTTCCATCTCTTGGCAATTTTGAATAATGCCACTGTGAACATCGGTGTGCAGATTCTGTTCAAGTCTCTGCTTTTGATTTTTTTGGATATATAACCTAGAAGTGGGACTGACAGGTCACATGATAATTCTATACTTTCTGAGGAACTATCAAATTGTCTTCCACAGTGGCTGTATCATTTTACACTTCTGTCAGCAATGAGTGAGTGTTCCTCAGAACATCCTCTCCAACACTTGTAACTTTCTGTTTTTCTTTTAGGAGCCATTCTAATAGTTGTGAAATGATACTTCTCTTTTTTTTTTAAAACTTTATTTTTATTGTGAAATATAACATATATGTAGAAAAGTGAGAAATTTCCAAGTACAGTTTAACAAGTAGTTATATAGCAAATTTCAAAGTGTGGTATGGATTACAGTTCCACAGTTTCAGGCATTTCCTTCTAGCTGTTCTAATACACTAGAGACTAATAAGAAATAGCAATATCATGATTCAGTAGTCACAATCATTTGTTAAATCATATCTTTGTTACAACTCCTACCTCCCATTTGATCTTTCTCCCAATCTTCAGGGATATTTGGGCAATGATCATTCTAAATTCTTCATGTTGAAAAGGGAATCGACACTATGGGGTAGGAGGATACAATTAGTTGACATTCTTGGAGAGACCGGTGCCTCTGGGTTTAAGGGCTTATTTGGAGGTTTTAAATTTCTGAAAAATAAATTTAGTGAGTGAAACTTTTAAAGAGCCTCAGATAAGGCCCTGGGTGTTATTTAGGGTTTTCAGGAATACTGTTGATTGGGGTGTCTCATACCATGGCAATTTGCAACATCTAGCTAAAGCTTGCATAAGAGTAACTGCCAGAACAGCCTTTCAACTCTATTTGAAATCTCTTAGCCACTGATACCTTATTTTATTACATTTCTATTCCCTTTTTTTGGTCAGGAAGGTATTGTTGATCCCACAATGCCAGGGCCAGGCTCATCACTGGGAGTCATGTCGTACATTGCCAGGGAGACTTATACCCCTGGATGTCATGTCCCATGTAGAGGGGAGGGTAATGAGTTAACCTGCAGAGTTGGGCTTAGAGAGAGAGGCCACATATGAGCAACAAAAGAGGTTCTCCAGAAATGACTCTTAGGTATAATTATATGTAGGCTTAGCATCCCCATTACAGAAATAAGTTTCATATAGAAGCAAGCCTAAAGATCAAGCGCTTGGCCTGTTAGCTTGGGAGTCTTTAATGCTTGAGAGAGTATAAGGATTTCCCAGGTGGGGAGTTCAATAGTTCCATAGTTTTTCTATCAGTCACTCAAGGGACTTTGGCAATACTTAAAAATTATCTGCTCAACATACTCTGGAATATATCCTGGTATTACCTTAAGCTATACAGACTTACAAGATCTCGTTCCCTATTCTAGGCTCCACGTGTTTAGGTTGTTTAACTGAACTGGCCAGATAGGTTGAGTTAAATTGTGCACAACAAAAATTTAAGTTTTGGACAAAATAAACATCTCTTCCTTCAGTTTCAGACACAAGGTGAAGCTCTAAAATACAGACAATATCATCCTTTACCCTGTTGTTCTAGTTAGTTAGCTGCCAGAATGTAATATACCAGAAACAGAACAGCTTTTTTTTTTTTTAAACTTTTTAAATTGTATAGTATAACATATATACAAAGCAAAGAAATAAAAAAGCAATCGTTTTCAAAGCCCTCTTCAACAAGTGGTTACAGGATAGATCCCAGAATTTGTCATGGGCTACCATATGATCCTCTCAGATTTTTCATTCTAGCTGCTCCAGAATACTTTTTTATCATCACAATTGACTTTTTTTTCTGTCTTGTTTTGTAAACAATAACATTTATACAAAAAAGCTATAAATTTCAAAGCACAGCACCACAATTAGTTGTAGAACATATTTCAGACTTTTACATGGGTTACAATGTCACAATTTTAGGTTTTTACTTCTAGCTGCTCTAAAATACTGGAGACTAAACGAGATATCAATTTAATGATTCAGCATTCATATTCATTTATTAAGTCCTATTTTCTATGCATAATTCCACCATCACCTTTGATATTTCCATACCTCTCTTTGGGGTTGTTTGGGCTATGGCAATTCTAAATTTTAATATTGGAAGGGCCTGTCACTAATATGGGGTAGGGAGATGGAACTATCTGATGCAGAACAGCTTTTAAAAAGGGGATTTTATTAAGTTGCAAATTGATAGTTCTAAGTCTGTGATAATCTCCAAATTAAAGCAAGGCTATAGAATGTCCAAACTAAGGCATCCAGGAAAAGATATCTTGGCTCAAGAAGGCTGATGAAGTTCAAGGTTCCTCTCACAACTGGAAAGGCACGTGGTAAATATAGTGATATCTACTAGCTTTCTCTCCAGGTTTCTTGTTTCATGAAGATCTCACAGGGGCATTTTCCTTCTACATCTTCAAAGGTCTCTGGCTGTGGTAATTCTATACTTAACTTTCCACAGTGGTTGTGCCATTTTACAATCCTACCAGCAATGAGAACACCCTCTCAACACTTATAATTTACGCTCTGGTGGTTCTCGTGGCTCTGTCTAGATTTTCCAAAATGCTTCCTCTTTTAAAGGATTCCAGTAAAGTAATCAAGACCTACCAGGAATGGGTGGCATCATATCTCCATCTAATCAAGTTAATACCCACAACTGGGTGTGTCATATCTCCATGGAGACAACCTAATTAAAGTTTTCAACCTACATTATTGTTTTGTTTTTTTTAAATTTTTTTTTTTTGACATGGGCAGGCTCTGGGAACTGAACCCAGGTCTTCAGCATGGTAGGCGAGAATTCTGCCACTGAGCCACCATTGACCACCCATCAACCTACATTACTGAATCAGGATTAAGGAAAAGGCTAGTCCCACAAGACTGGATCAGGATGAAAACATGGCTTTCTAGGGCACATAATCCTTTCAAACTGGCATATCTGTATTCTGATTTACCTTAGTCCCAACCAGATCAGCTTTGTTTAATTGTGGTTTTGATCTGCACTTTCCTAACAGCTAATGATGTTACGTACTTTTTTAATACACTTTTTGGCTGTTAATGTTCTTTGAAGAGATGTCTATTCAAACTTTTTCCTCTTTTTTTTGCTCATTTTTTAATTGGACTGCTTGTCTTCTTGTCGCGTTTACATATTCTGGATATTAAACCCTTATTGGATATGTGATTTCCAAGCATTTTTTCCCATTTTGTAGGTTCATGAGAAACCCTCTGAGGCATGAATGTTTTTAATTTTGATGAGATCCCATTTATCTATTTCTTCTTTTTGGTGTGTGCTTTGGATGTAAAGTCAAAGTCCCTAGGGCAGGATCTTTTTGTTTATTTTTGTTTATTGTATTGTTCCTCTGTTCTAGATTAGCTACTCATCTAGATGAGCACATCACACATAGAATTTTAACTCTCAAAAAATTTGATGAGGGAAAAAAGATTTTATAGATCATCTTCAGTAAATATGTGCTAAATATTAAATGAATAAAAAAGAAGCCAAAGTGCCTGTCTGAGCGTGAATAGATGAATCCAGAAGCCAAGTGGTAGAGTGAGATGACCTTGGGATTTGAGTTTCAGCTCTATGCTTTAACCTTTTGGAACCTTGGTTTCATCATCTCTAAACCATCTATAAAATGGGGATAACTACCAACCACCTCTGACGTAACAATAAAGTAAAAGCACAGTGAAAGGTTATTCTATGACAATAAATAGCAATAGCAATGATGAGTGTTGAATAACAATAAACAGTAATGTCCTGAATCTAGTAATGTGGACAGGGCCTAAGGCCTAGGAGACAGCCAGCCCTCACCCTGAGGGATCAGACTGCCGTGCTTGGAGTCATCTGCTGGAAAAGACTCTTTCTCACTGTCTTTCAAAGGACAGCAGTAAGGAGACTATGCTTCCTTCTTCTGAGCAGCTCCACTACCTCTTCCTCCAATCTATAACCTGCTGCTCCTCCTAGTTGCTCAGAGGCAAAAGTAGACCCCAGCTAATGCAAACATACATCCTCAAAGACATGTGTGCCAAGTGTGAATGCATTGACTGGCATGACACACTTAGGGCTTCTACAAACTGAGGTCAGAAACCCCAGAACTACCAGACCCAGATGAAAGAGAGGATTTATCTAGTTCATAACACTTTCCACCAGTTCCTTTTTCCCTAATCAGAAAGTACTTCATGACCTCAAGAAATAAAAATGCTTCGATGGTGGTAATACAGAGCCATTATAGGAAAATCGTAGAAGGAAATGAAAAGTTTCTGTAATCCCATCACCTTGTGATGACATGTACTTGTCATTTTGGTGTGTGTGTGTGTGTATGTGTAGAGGACAACTGTTCAATAAATGAACTAAAACATAAGCCCAGCTGATGCTTCTTCAGTCCTTGGCCCCACTGGCTAAATCTCATGCAGGCATCCTGAAAGCAGCTTGGGTTCCTTCTATGGTATCTTCAGTTCCAGACCAGGCCCCAGGCTCCCAACTCCCTAAGAGGAAGAAAGTGTAGCATAGTAAAAAGGGTACTGTCCACATCAAGCACTTCAGGTATGGATTCTGGCTTTACTGATAGCTCACTGTGTGATCTCAGGCACATCACACTCTTGCTAGGTTTCAATTTCCTCATCTGTCAAATGGAAGAACAACTGTAGATCATTTTCTAGTGGACTTTTCCCATCTAAAACTCAGAGATATGTAAGATTCGAATAGGTGACTTTTAGATTACTATGGAGGAGGGCCAGTATTTCAAAGCTACCCTTTCGCCCCAACTTTCAGGCATGCCCAGAGAAGTTAGCTCCCCCAAATTGGAATTAGAACCTGAGCTGGGGAGAAGCGAAAACCTAAGTCCAGTGATTGGATTCCCGTAAGTCCAGGGGAGAAGGCAAGGAGGGAGGTGGTAGCCACAGTTTCCATCTGACTTCCAGAGACTAGTCTTCGGACTTCAATTCAGCTGCCCTCCACTTTTCACCACTCTTACTGGGGAGATGGGGCAAGGGCTCCAGGTACGGGATCCTCATGGCCTTTGAAAATGCCACCTAACTAGAGCTTTAAAGTGTGTGAATTTATAATAAACATTAAAAGGCTGCATGATAGACTGAATTTGTGAAACTGGGGAAATGCATACACTACATTAAGTGAAGAAAGTGGGATAAATGAGTATAAAATAAGAGCACTGTGAAGATATAGAGAGGTATATTTTATGGACGTATAGAAAAAAGATCGGGAGATAAGTAAAGTCAAGCTCTTTAGGATTATAGGTGATATCTTTTCTTCAATTCTTCCTTTATTTTCCAAGTCATCCCACCACAAACATGAATTACTTGAAAAATTATATAATACATAAACACATGTTCATGAAATTTCAATCAATACCCTAGAAGATTATACGGTAAAATGTCTTTCATCTTTCTCTAACTCCGTCCTAGCTCTCTGCTCTCCCCCAATTCCATACCTCACCTAGAGTTAACTATAGCTGTTCAGTATGTACCTACCTCTTAGACCATTTTCCATGCATTCGCCCAACCATTCACCTGGACAGACACACACAGAGTTTGTTCTTACACAAAGTGGTCCATACTACATGTTAAATGGTTCAATACAGTTTTTTGTTTTGTTTTCATTTAACAAGTGGGAGATCTTCCCATCTGGACTTTTTGTTTGCTTTTGTTTTAGTGGCTGCATACCTATAGTGGATGGGTGGGTGAATGCATGGAAATGGTCTAAGAGGTACACACTGAGGCTCCAGCTTTCAGGGAAATTCCCATGCTCCTCTGGGCCAGAACCATGCTCCAACTCCCACATCATCGAGGAGGACCCCGTCTATGAGGGAATACACTTCTATCTAAATATCACTTAGCTTTAAGGACCTGGGATGCATTGAATGAGTAAGTAATGCAAAGTAATTACTCCAAAGTATAATCCCCCTCATGCAAAATCTCCAATAAATGTGAGTTTATTTCTGTGTTTCTTACAACTGTGATTTTAAGTTTGAGACTACTTTTGTTCAGTAAATATTTGCTGAATGAATGCATGAATATCTGAGGTCAATTCTTTAAATCATTCATGACGGGCCTAATTAGAGAGAGTGAATTGGGGATTGAGACAACAAAGGTATAAAGTTGATAGTTAACCAGAAGTGGACTTTCCAATAAAGCTTTGGGAGCAATGCTAGGAACTGTGGCAAAGACAACATCTGGTGTGTGTGTTTGGGGGAGGGAGGACCTCAGTTATGTGGAATGGAAGGCAAGGCAGTGGAAGTAGATCCAACAGTTCTGCTCCATTGTGTATTCTGACAAATCACACTGTTATGCGTGAAACACAGGGGTTTAAAAACACCCCTGGGTGCACGTGGAACTTTACATGACACCAAATAAACCCAAGCTACTACAACTCTAAAATCGGGAGTAAAAAACTGGGATGCACCTGTAGTTACCACTGGTCAGAGAGGTGGGCCACAAGGGGCCATCCACAATGGCCCACACAATTCCTACACTGACTGGCTGTGGATACAGTAGATAGCTGACCAGAGCAAGGGTCCGTGTGCAGGCAGGACAAGTGACCCTGCCGCCAACAACCCTGAGAAATGCTAAGGCAGGTGAAGACAAACACACACATCTGGGGTTTGCCTGAAAGTGTGGGTGGCCTATCATTGTTTCACTTAATTGTGCTTTTGTCCATTTAGGCTTTTGTTGTAATTTAATTTTTTCTAGTTGTAAAGATAAAAATGTTTATTATAGGAATTTTTGATAATCAAAAAAGTTTAAAGAAGAATATAAAAAGTCACCCAGCATTCTTCCACAGATCATATTTTGGTAAATTTCCTTTCAGTCTTTTATAAATGAATAAATTGTTCCTTTTCATGTACATACACACTTGATCTTTTATATGCTATCCTGTACAGAGAGTTTACAACATGCAGGCATGGTAAGATTTCACAGGTATTCTTGTGTAACCTTTTCAATACTCCATGCGCACAGGTGCCATTATTACTATTTTACTAATGAGAATGAGAAGAAGAGATATTGAACCTGGTGAATCACAAAGCTGGTTAATAACAGAGCCAGTATTCAAGCCAGGTCTGTTGGGCTCCAAAGTCCACACTCCTACACGGTTCTAAGTTCTATTTGGATGAAGGACCACAGGGAGCAAAAGTGCCTTAATGTACCTATTAATAGCCCAAAGAAAAATGAATTTTAAAATATGTAGTTCAAATTTTGAGTTAGGAAAAGTCTGAAATATTTCTAATAGACTGAAAATTGCACAGTATTTATTGTTATTCTCTTTATTGGTGGGATAATTTACTTTTAGGACCATAAAATTATTTATAGGGCTTTCATGAGTGCATCTAAAACCTTCATCTTTCAAATCTATTTTCCACCATTAAACACCACTGCTTTCAATTTTACTATCAGAAGGTTATGCAGAAATATAACCTTTGAGGTTTGGAAAGAGCAATACAGACCAACACTAGCACCAAGAGCAGCTCACGGCAGATCTCGATGGGTGGATGCGGTGACTTTTGTGCCCCTATTCTAGAGAGTACACTCTTCAAATCATGGAGCAAACTTGGACACAGGAGAATGTCATCCTAACAATCTATCTGCTCAGAGTTCTTACTCTGTGGTGTTTTTATGTCTGCCACTTAAAATTGTGGCACCCCAAGTGAATCAGAAAAGGGATTTCTTGGTGATGGAATTCAAGTTCAGAATTATGTGTGTGAGTTGATGCTGTTCATATCCTTTATTGTTGTGAGGCTCTGAAAAAGAAGACCTTCTTCAATAAGACCACCAGGCTCCATCTCGTAGCAGTTTTTCCTAGGTTGATATGATGTTTTATTCCAGAAACAGTGGTAGGGAGGTATGGATAGAAACTGTAAGGTAAAAACAGCTTCTTCATTCCCCTCATCTTATCCCTGTCAAGTTCAAAGTGAAAATGAGGAAATTCTCACTTTAAACCAAAGGAAACCAATACACTAGATGTAAGAATACTGACTTTCTCTAAGATAGACCCTCAAAGCAAGGACATAAATCCTTAATCTCCAAGCTGGGGTGGGGATATCTCATTTCAAAAGAGCTATGTGTATCCCCACAAGTCAGATGTGGCTTAGCCTTTAGGCTGTTCTCCTTTGGGAAGTCAACCGCTAGCATGGCATATGGGCAGAGACAGGGATGGGAAGGAAGAGCTGATGGGCATCTCTGGAAAAGCTACCCCTTCAGCTACCAGAATCAACTAGAGGGTTCAGAGGCTGAAATCCAAAGAGAGTTCTAAGAATCCAAGGAAGTATTCAGGTAATAACAGGAGGGAGCAAGGAAATGAAATGAATAAATCACGGCTGCTAAGACAATACTAGAAGAAGGCAGGTGGAACAGACAGGGCTCTGGAAGGGTTACAGCGACTAGAAACTCAGGCTCCTTGGGAGAGTCAATGCTATTTTAGGAGACAAACAAGTGTGACTGTGGTTAAAGATAACCCCAGTCAGATGCTGGCAAAAGTAGACAAACATTTCATCTCTGGTATTTAGGGTACAAAAGTGTGTGTATTTGTATGCCAGGCACTGCTTATATTAAGAGCTTTGGCGGCACAGGGTTTATATATGAAAATAAAAGTAATACTCCCCAAGAAAAGCTGTTTCTGGAACAGCTAACCCCACTTATGTTGCAGGGACACAATGTGGAACTGTACCAGATTTCATTGCAGTAATGAAAATAGGAGAACTTGACACAAGACTCGGAAGCAAATTGAGTAAGTGGGAGAATGAGTAAAATATTGAGAGGAAACTAGGACTCAATTTATTAATCACATACTCTTGAGAAAGTCATTTCATCTCTCTGCCTCTCAGTCTTTTCATAATGTTTACACTGATTCCCCAAAACAGAAGATGAAAGGAGAAACTATAGTGCCACCCCATACAATGTGATGTTTAATTATTTCTGTAGATACTCATTATCCTTTCAGGCCTCTACATCTGCTTTGTGCTATTTCCTTTGCCTGATTTCTTAGATGAAGAATATCCTTCCTGACCCTTCAAGACCTAGCCTCATGTCACCTCTTCATCAAGTTCTCCCCAAAATGATCTACTTCACTTGTCCTTAAGAGCTGGATGTGCTCTCCTCCGAGCACATACAACAGGAGAGGCAGAGGGACCCAGTTGTGCCTAACTTTATCGCAGTTTCTCATTAAAGGAAGGGGCCCAAAGGCCCACGCACTGCTGGTTGCTTCCCTAGCATCCATTTCCCTCTTTGCCCTTCATAAGAGCACCTTGATTTCTCAGCTTTGTGAGCACCAACCCCACTTCCATTCCCAGGGGTGAGTTAAAATACTCAGAATATTTCATCCTTTAGGCCATGGGAATTAATTCAAGGATGGGCAATGAGCCACTCAGGTTTGACCAGGCCCAGGGAGAAACAATTGGGGGCACTTTTGACTTCCTCCTTCTTACTGACCATGAGGGTCTAAAGGTTTAATGTAAAATATAATGTAAGCAATAATACATGCAATCAGAGTGTCACGTTTTCTTTGATGCTCAATGGGAAAGAGTTTTTATTTGGTGTGATGGAAAAATTTTGATAATGGATAGTGGTAATTAATATTTCAATTAAATATTAATACTAAATTTATTATAATATTAAATTTAATAGTAATCAATATGTATTATGACAATACTCAACACCATTAATGTTTAAAGTGGTTAAAACAGGAAATTTTGTTGTATATATGTTACCACAATAAGTTTAAAAAAATTTTTGTCTAAAAGTGATAAATGTGGTTACTGAATACAAGAAGTTCTGATAAATTGCTATTGACAAAACAGAAATTTCTGAACCGTAAATGGCAAAGCAGATATCTAGCAGAGCACAGCAGTTAGTTTTAGTGGTTAAACAAACATATCCAGGATGATCAACTCTGAACATCAATCAGGATAAGGGTGCAAAGCACACTAATAAATAAATATATAGGTCCTTAGTGGGGACTTGATGAAAACCTGTCCTTAAGAATACAAAACACCGGCCTCTAGGAGTAGGGAGGAAACCATCTATCTCCTTATCATTACTGAGTCAGCCCTACATTAGCAATCTGTTTTGAGCAAGAACACTTCCGGGGCTCATGTATTGGGCAAAAAGTTCATTATTTTGACATCTAAGTTGGAAGTCCATTTTCCTTGAGAGTTTTGAAAAATATTCACTAACCCCTCATCCCACTTAGCTTCATTTAAAATATTCCCTTACAAGATAGAGCAATATTGGAAAAAGGGAAAGAAGATTATTTTTAATATGCTAGCATCTATTGAGTACATTCTATGTGTCAGGGAGCCAGGCACGGTATTAAATGATACACACACATACCCCTTTTGATTCGAATCTTTGCAACTAGCTTCGGGGACAGATGCCTTATTTCCCCAAGCATAACAGATGAAGCAATGTGCATATAAATTAAGTAACTATACTAATGCAATGCACCTAAGTAAATGCCAGTACCAGGATAGGAACGCTATCTGACTAACCTAGTCCACAATTTTCACTCAGAGACCTAAGCTAAGGTGCTCCAAAGAGAATTGCCTACATAAAACTCAAGGAGACTTACAGGAAATGACAGATGAGCATCAGAGAGCCAACTGGGCCACATTTCTTCCTTATATAAGCCCGTTTGTGATACTAACCTGGGTCCTCTCAGAGAGTATTAGAACTCCAGCTCCAGAAGCTTTGTGATCCAGTTCTCCTCTTAAATGTGAGCTAGGGCATTTTGGAAAGACACATAAGCCCAAGGTAGCCTCTTCAAACCTGCCTCTAGACTATTGTCGAAATCTTTGCAAGAGATCAAAGAGAAAAATAAAGTTTGTCCTATTTGAGTCATTATCTGATGTCACTCCATATTCTATATGAACCTCATGCTGTAGAATGCTAACCATGACCATAAATACAAATTGGAGGTGTTAGATCATAATGAGCTAAATTAACACTAACTAAATTAGTTTCAATGCTTTGCAGTTACACATTTTAAGTACCTGACTTGACAAAGCCACTTCAAACAGAATTATAGACACCCCCCCACTCCAGTCTCTGAAATATGTGTCTACTGACAGAAAAAGATGCAAAAGAAGATCAGACAACCAACCAAAAGCTGAATTCACTACAACACTATGTACAGACTGAACCTTATAAATCTGGGATCAGTGACTTTGGAATAAGAGGCAAAGGTGAGCACATAATTGTGGTATAATGCTTGGCAAGAAACCATGGTAATTACAACTCCAGGTGAGATTATGTCATTGATACTTTACAGTGGGAGGAAACTGGGAGGGTGCAGAGTTTGGCTGCCTTTCTCCAAGGTATCCAGCCAAGCTAGGATAAAGTCCAAAAGCCCCTGAGAATGACTATACTTCATCCTACCCTGAACTCCTCTTCCTCCTTCAGGGCTGATTTGGTCTTTCGGGGAACATTGCTCACCTTTCCATCTAACCCGCTCCCAGCTGAGAGCAGTCTAGCTCTGATTTCACTCTTGCAGCCCTGGCTTGTGTATGCTGGCAGAAGAGTCAAAGTTAAATTTAGACCTGACCACCTCACTGGGAATGAGCTGGGAAACTGGTTGTTTGAGGAATTCCATAGACGCTCTGATAGAATTAGCTGCTGACACTAAAATGGAAGCACTATTTGGTGGTTAGGCTGTAAGTTAAATTGGGAAGGGGGTGGAATTTCCAAACCAAAGCACAAAGAAACTGGGACTTAAAAAGTAGAAAGGCTGAAAAAAAACTTCAAAAGGTTATTGAGGTCTTCTATTGCTTTCAGGCAGAACCCAAGTAAGCAAACAGATTGGTCTCTGGCTCTAAAATCCCTTCATGGAATGAAAATCAGAAAAGAGGCCACAAGTACAATGCCTCACCTGAGACAGAATCAGGTCTGTAATACAGCTGAGCAAGGGTCACTCAGTCTCAGCTGAAACACGATATGATCATTGCAAGAAGCCTCAGCAGAAACTACTGCTAAATGGGTAAGCTCAAGGTAGGCAACAGCAAATGGGAATCTGGCCCTTTTCATCTGGATCCCAGTGTCAAAATGTCTAGCAAGGGGCTCTGGCCATAAGATGGCCTCAGAATGTGAATTAGGAAGTAAAGGTCCCAGTAATGAACCTTTGTGACCAGAGTGCAGGTTCCTCAGATGCCTGTGGACCAAGTAATGGCATGTGAGTGCTTGAAGCAAGCCAGCTATGCTACCAAAAATGTATACTCTCTAAAGCTGTCTGCTTTTGTGCTTATTTCGCAATACTTTTCTTTTGTTCTCTCATAATATTCAGCAAAATATTTTGGAAAGGCTCTTTAAACTTGGTTCAGAATGCAAACAATATCCACTTGGGGGCTAGGAGGAGAGTAACAAAACTCTCAGTAGAAATGTCAGTTCTTCAGTTCCTATCATCCTAATCTAAATTCTACCTCCTCCCTATCCATCAACTGATATTCTCAGAGCCTCCAGTACTTTTCTTTGAGAAGACTTACAAAACTATGTATGTATGCATGGATGGGTGTATATATGAAACCTACCATCCCCTCCTAAACTAAATTTACAAGGGCAGTGCAATATCCATTTTATTAACTGGGTGTGATTCTTGATTATCCCTTAAAACTCTGAAGAATCAGAGATGACCAGTTTTGGGGAGGCCTCAAGTAAGGC
>PVIY010042687.1:0-20811 GCA_004026745.1 Myrmecophaga tridactyla | reverse complement strand
TACCATTCTACTTCCCTACCAACAGTGATAGATATAACTCTCTCCACATTTCTCCAGCACTTGTATCTTTCTGTTTATTTTTTAAACAGTTCTATTAATACACCATGCAATCCATTCTAAGTAAACAATCGATGTTTTCTAGTATATTAACATAATTATGCATTCATGACCACAATCTATATGAGGACATTTCCATATCATTCACAAGAAACAATAAGAGGAAAATAAAGAGGAATAAAAAATAGACGGGAGAAACAAGAACAACACCATATTCGATACTCTTCCCTTTTATCCCCCTCTTATTGGCATTTAGGTTTGGAAATTGCCTTTGTTACATTTAATGGAAACACATTACAAAGTTACTGTTAACCTTAGACTCTAGTTTGCTTTGATTGTATTTTTTCCATATACCATCCCATTTTCAATACTTCACAATGCTGACATTCATTTGTTCTCCCTCATGTAAAAACTTTATTATATTTGTACATTTAATCACCATATTGCCCACTCTAGGTGTTGCTAAGTTAAACAGTTCCAGTCTTTATCTTCCATGTTTCCTTCTGATGTGATATATATATATCCTTCCTCTTTCAACCATATTCACACTCAGCTTTGTTCAGTCTCAGTTTCAATATTGTGTTACCATCAGATAATATTGTGCTATCCATTTCTGGACCTTTACAATTAATCCTGTTGAACATTCTTTACTCTTTAATCATCAAATGTCCAATTTCTACCCTCTTTCTATCGCCTGATAATCTGTGTTCTCAACTTTAACTTTCAAAGTTCAGTCATTAATGTTAGTTCATTTTAATGAGACCATACAGTATTTCTCCTTTTGCTTTTGGCTGATTTCACTCAATGTAATGTCCTCAAGGTTCATCCACATTGTTGTATGCTTCATGACTATATTATGTTTTACAGCTGCATAATATTCTATCATATGCATATACCACAGTTTCTTTAACAACTTATATGTTGATGGACATTTGGACTGCTAACATGTCTTGGCAATTGTGAATAATGCCACTGTAAAAATCAGTGTGCAAATGTCCATTCACGTTCCTGTCTTCAGTTTCTCTGTAGTAATGGGATTGCTGGATAATATGGCAGTTCTATACTTAGCTTCCTGAGGACCCACCACGCTGCCCTCCAGAGCAGTTGCGCGATTCTAAAGTGCCACCAACAGTGAATAAGAGTGACTCCTTCTCCACATCCTTTATAGTACTTGTAATTTTCTGGTTTTATTTTTGATAATTGCCTTTCTAGTAGGGGTGAGGCATCTCATTGTTGTTTTAATTTGCATTTTGCTAATAGCTAGTGAAGTTGAGCATCTTTCCATATGTTTTTGAGCCATTTGTATTTCCTCTTCAGAAAAACGTCTGGCCATGTCTTTTGCCCATTTTAAATTTTGGTTGTTTGTCTTTTTTTTTTTTTGAATTGTAAGATCTCTTTATATATTCGGATATTCAACCCTTATCTGAAATGTTGGTTTTAAATATTTTCTCCCATTGAATAAGCTGCTTTTTACTTTCCTGACAAAGTATTTTGATGCCCAAAAGTATTCAATTTTGAGGAGATACCATTTACCTATTTCTTATTTCATTGCTTGTGCTTTGGGTGTAAGGTCTAGGAAACCATTGTCTATCACAAGATTTAAGATATTCCCTACATTTTCTTCTAAAAGTTTTATGGTCTTACCTCTAATATTTAGGTTTTTGACCTATTTTGCATAAATTTTTGTACAATATGTGAGATAAGGGTCTTCTTTCATTCTTTTAGATATGATTACCCAGTTCTCCAAGCACCATTTGTTGAAGATGATATTCTGTCCCAATTGAGTGATCTTGGCTGCCTTATCAAAGATTAAGTGTCTGTAGATGAAAGGATGCATTTCTGAAAGCTCAATTTAAACCCATTCTTCAGTATATCTATCTTCATACCAGTACCATGCTGTTTTGACCACTGCAGCTTTGTAATGTGACTTAAAGCCAGGTAGTGTGAGACCTCCAACTTCATTTGTCTTTCTCAAGATATTTCTAGCTATTCAGGGCCCCCTGCCCTTCCAAATAAATTTGTATATTGGTTTTTCTATTTCTGCAAAGTAAATTGTTGGTAGTTTTATTGGGGTATTGGCATTGCATTTAATGTATAAATTAATTTGGGTAGAATTGATCTTACCTATAGTTAGTCTTCCAATCCATGAACATGGTATATCCTTCCATTTATTTGGGTCTCCTTTGATTTCTTTTGTAATTTCCTGTAGTTCTTTGTTATAAGTTGTACCTATTTGAATCTATGGTGGACCCGGGAAAAGCCATGTCCTTTAATCCTCATTCAATATTGCTGGTTGGGAGCTTTTTAATTGTTCCCATGGAGATATGACCCACCCAATTGTGGGTAGTAATTTTAGATTAGATGATTTCCATGCAGGTGTGTCTCCACACGCTGAAGGTGGGGTTGCTTACTGGAGCCCTTTAAGAGGGCACCATTTTGGAAAAACCTTTAGGTGACAGAGCCATGAGAACCATGAAAGCTCATGTGGCCAGAGACCTTTGGAGATGAAGAAGTAAAATGTCCCTGGAGGAGCTTCATGAAACTAGAAGCCTGGAGAGAAAGCTAGTAGATGTCGCCATATTCACCATGTGCCTTTCTAGTTGAAAGAGAAACCCTGAACTTCATCCATCTTTCTTGAGTGAAGGTAACCCCTTGTTGGCGCCTTAATTTTGACATTTTTATAGACATGATTTAATTGGGACATTTTCTTGGCTGTAGATCTGTAAACTTGCAACTTAATTAATTCCCCTTTTAAAAAAGACATTCTGGGGTGGTGCAATGGTAGCTCAGTGGCAAGGATTCTCATCTGCCAAGCCAGAGACTGGGTTCGATTTCTAGAGACTGCCTATGCAACAAAAAAAAAAAAAAAAAAAAAAAAAATTCATTCCTTTTCTGGTATATCACATTCTGGCAGCTTGCAAACTAGAACAGTCTTTTATTTCCTTGGTTAAATTTATTTCTAAATATTTTATGTTTTTTGTTGCTACTGTAAATGGATTTTTTTTCTTGATTTCCTCTTCAGAGTGCTCCTAACTAGTGTAGAGAAAACTACCGATTTTTGCATGTTGATCTTCTATCCTGTCACTTTGTTGTACTCATTTATTATCTCTAGTAGTTTTGTTGTAGATTTTTTGGGATTTTCTACATATAGTATCATCATCTGCAAAGAGTGAAAATTTTACTTATTCCTTTCCAATTTGTATACCTTTTATTTTTTCTCTTGTCTAATTGCTCTGGCTAGAACATCCAGCATAATCTTGGACAGTAATGGTGGTTGTGGGCATGGTTGTCTTGTTCCTGATCTTAGGGGGAAACTTTCAGTCTTTCCCCACTGAAGATGATGTTAGCTGTGGGTTTTTCATATATTCCCTTTATCTTCTTGAGGAAATTTCCTTCTATTCCTATCCTCTGAAGAGTTTTCATAAAGAAAGGATGCCGAATTTGTCAAATGAATTTTCTGTATCCATCGAGAAAATTTCCTACTATTCCTATCACTTAAAGTGTTTTCATCAAGAAAGGATGTTGAATTTTGTCAAATGAATTTTCTGTATTCATTGATATGATCATGTGTTTTTTCTACTTCTATTTATTTATATAGTGCCCTACATTTAATTGATTGTGTTGTGTTGGACCAGTCTTGATACCTGGAATAAATCCAAATTGGTTATGGTGTATAATTCTTTTAATGTGCTGCTGGATTCAATTTGCAAGCATTTTATTGAAGATTTTGGCATGCATATTCATTAAAGAGATTGGTCTGTAATTTTCTTTTCTTGTAGTATCTTTTCCTGGCTTTGGTGATGTTGGGTTCATAGAATAAGTTATTTAGCTTTCCTTCTGCTTCAATTTTTTTTGAAGCGTTTGAGCAGGTTTGGTACTAATTTTTTCTTGAATGCTTGGTAGAATACACATGTGAAGTTCTGGACTTCTTTTTTGGGAGTTTCTTGATGACTGATTCAATCTCTTCTCTTGTGATTAGTTTGTTGAAGTTGTCTATTTCTTCTTAAGTCAATATTGGTTTCTCCTACCTTTCTAGGAGGTTGTCCATTTCATCTACAT
The DNA here is from genome assembly GCA_004026745.1 of Myrmecophaga tridactyla. Taxonomy (NCBI): domain Eukaryota; kingdom Metazoa; phylum Chordata; class Mammalia; order Pilosa; family Myrmecophagidae; genus Myrmecophaga; species Myrmecophaga tridactyla. The sequence continues at coordinate 16,695 of PVIY010042687.1, read as the reverse complement.
TGTCTAGTTTTTTAGCATATGGTTTCTCATAGTATACTCTCATTACCTCCTTTATTTCTGTAGGGCCAGTGGTTATGTCTTCTCTTACATTTCTGATTTTATTTATTTGCATCCTCTCTCTTTTTTGTTTTGTAAGCACAGCTAAGGGTCCATCAATTCTATTGATTTTCTCAAAGAACCAACTTCTGGTTTTACTGATTTTCTCAGTTGTTTATATTTACTCAACTTCCCCTCTAGTCTTTGCAATTTCTTCTGTTTTCTTTGCTTTGGGGTTAGTTTGCTGTTCTTTCTCTAGTTCTTCTGAGTGGACAGCTAATTCCTCATTTTTTCTCTTTCTTCTTTTTAAATATAGGCATTTAAGGCAATAAATTTCCATCTGAACACTGCCTTTGCTGCATCCAATAAATTTTGATATGTTGTTTTTCATTTTCATTGACATATTTACTGATTTCTCTTTAATTTCTTCCTTGACCCACTGGTTGTTTAAGAGTGTGTTGTTTAGCCTCTATATATTTATAAAAATTTCCCTCTGCCTGTTGTTGATTTCCAACTTCATTCTACTGTGATCTAAGAAAAAGCTTTGCATGATTTCAATCTTTTAAAATTTATTGAGACTTGCTTGCTGACCCAGTATATGCTCTATACATGAGCACTTGAGAAAAGTGTGTATCCTGCTGTTGTGGGGTGTGATGTTCTGTAAGTATATGTTAAGTTCATTTATCTTATTATTCAAAATATCTATTTCCTTATTGATCCTCTGTCTAGATGTTTTCTTTATTGATGAGAGTAGGAATTGAAGTCTCCAACTATTATAGTAGAGATGTCTGTTCTCCAGTGTTGTTGGTGTTTGTCTCATACATTTTGGAGCACTCTGGTTCAGTGCATAAATATTTATGATTGTTATGTCTTTTCACCAAATTGTTCCTTTTATTAATACATAGTGTCCTTCTTTGTCTCTTTTAATTGTTTTACATTTGAAGTCTAATTTGTTGGATGTTAGTATAGCTACTCCCACTCTTTTCTGATTGTTGTTTGCATGAAATATCTTTTCCCAACCTTTCACTTTCAACTTATTTTTGTCTTTTGGTCTAAAGTGAGTCTTTTATAGACAACATATACATGGGTCCTGTTTTTTACTCCATTCTGTAAGTCTATGTCTTTTGATTGGTGGGTTTAATCCATTAATATTTAATGTTATTACTGTAAAGGCAGCACTTTCTTCTACCATTTTGTCTTTTGGATTTTATGTGTCATATCCTATTGTCTGTTTATTTTTTTGGAGAGGGTGGTGCACGGTCCAGGAATTGAACCCAGAAGGTGGGCATTCTAACCACTGAACTACCTGTGCACTCTCTCTTTTTACTTTTACTGATAGTCCTCATTTCTATACTCTTCTCAAGACCTCTGTCTTCTGCCTTTTCCTATCTGCCTGCTGTGCTCCCTTTAGTACTTCTTGTAGAGCTGGCCTCTTAGTTATAAATTTTCTCAGTGACTGATTGACTGAAAATATTTTAATCTCCCCCTGAGTTTTGTAGGACTGTTTTGTTGGGTATAGAATTCTTAAAGGACAGATTTTCTCTTACAAAATATTAAATATATCATACTACTGCCTTTTTTGCTTCCATGGTTTCTGCTGAGAAATCCACACACAGTCTTACTGAGCTTCCCATGTATGTGATGTATTGCTTTTCTCTTGTTGCTTTCAAAATTCTTTCTTTGTCTTTGACATTGGCAATCTGATTACTACGTCTTGGAGTATGTCTGTTTGGATGTATTCTGTTTGGGGTATGCTGTACTTCTTGGATCTGTAATTTTATGTCTTTCATAAGAGATGAGAAATTTTCAGTGATTATTTCTTCCATTAATCTTTCTCCTCTTTTTCCCTTTTCTCTTCTTATGGGACACCTACAACATGTATGTTCATGTACTTCATCTTGTCTTTCAATTCCCAGAGACCTGCTCATATTTTTCTATTCTTTCATCTATATTTTCTTTTGTGTGCCAGATTTCAGATGTCCTATCCTCTAATTCACTAAACGTTTCTTCTGTCTCTTCAAATCTATTGTTGTAGGTTTCCATTAAAAAAAAAAAACTACTATTGTGTCTTTCATTCCCTTAAACTTGCAATTTTTTTTCAAACTTTTGAGTTCTTCTTTATGTTTGTTCCATGTCTTCTTTATATTCTCCCTCAACTCATTGATTTGATTTTGATGAGACTTTGCACGTCTGTTTGAACACCCTGACTTAGTTGCTTCAACTCCTGTATCAAATTGAGGTGTCAGTTTGTACACCATAATCAAGTGGGATTTATTCAAGGTATGCAAGACTGGTTCAACACAACAAAATCAATTAATGTAATACACTACAATAAATCAAAGTGAAGAAACCACATGATCATCTTGATTGATGCAGAAAAGGCACTTGACAAAATTCAACATCTTTCTTGATTAAAACACTTCAAAGGATAAGAATAGAAGGGAACTTTCTCAATATGATAAAAAGAATGTATGAAAAACCTACAGTTGACATCTTCCTCAATGGGGAAAGACTGAGGGCTTTCCTTCTAAGATCAGGACCAAGACAGGGATGCCCACTGTCACCATTATTATTCAAGATTATAATGGAAGTTCTAACCAGAGCAATTAGACAAGAAAAAGAAATAAAAGGAATTCAAGTTGTAAAAGAAGAGCAAAATTCTCACTGTTTGCAGATAACATGATACTAGATGGTGAAAATCATGACAAATCTACAGTAATGCTACTAGATGAAATCAATAAGTATAGAAAAGTGGCAGGGTACAAGATTAAGGCCCCAAATAAGTAGTGTTTCCATACACTCATGATGAGCAATCTGAGGAGGAAATCGAGAAAAAAATTCCACTTGCAATAGCAACCAAGAAAATAGCATATTTAGGAATAAATTTAACTGAGGATACAAAAGTCCTATACACAGAAAACTATAGGATAATGCTAAAAAAAATCAAAGAAGACCTAAATGCATGGAAGGGGATACAATGTTCAAGGATTGGAAGATTAAATATAGTTACGATGTCAATTCCACCCAAACTAACTTATAGATTCAATGCAATACCAGTTAAAATCCTTACAATTTACTTTGTAGAAATAAAAAAACCAATAATCAAATTTGTGCAGAAGGGCATGGTGCCCCAAATAGCTAAATATATCTTTAGAGAGAAAAATGAAGTGGGAGGTCTCACATTATCTGACTTTAAGGTATATAACAAAGCTGCTGTGGTCAAAACAGCATGGTACTGGCATAAAGATAGATATACTGACCAATGGAATAAAATTGACTGTTCAGAAATATACCCCTCTCATCTGTGGAAAATTGTTCTTTGATAACACAGTCAACCCAACCCACCCAGGACAGAGCAGTCTCTTCCATAAATGGCATTTGGAAAACTGGATATCCATATAAAAATAATGAAATAGGATAAATATCTTACAATCTGTACAAAAATTACTGAAAGTGGATCAAAGACCTAAATATCATAGCTAAGACCATGAAACTTTTAGGAGAAAATGTAGGGAAATACCTTATAAATCTTGTAATAGTACGTAGTTTCCCACGCCTTGCACCCAAAGCACAAGCATTGAAAAGGAAATAGATAAATGGGATCTCCCCCAAATTAAACATTTTTGTGCACCAAAGAACTTTGTCAGAAAAGTAAAAAGGCAGCCTATGCAATGGGAGACAATATTTGGAAATCACATATCAGATAAAGGTTCAGTATCCAGAATATATAAAGAGATTCTTCAACTCAACAAGACAAATAATCCAATTTAAAAAATGGATAAAGGGCAGGAACAGACAATTCTCAGAAGAGGAAATACAAATGACTAAAAAACACATGAAAAGATATTGAACTTCACAGGCTGTTAGGGAAATGCAAATGAAAACAGCAATGAGCTATCATCTGACACCCACTAGAATGACCATTATCAGAAAACCAGAAAAGGCAAGTGCTGGGGAGGATGTGGAGAAAGAGGAGTTCCCATTTCTTTCTTTCTTTCTTCAATGCTCATGCTTTGGGTGTAAGATTTAGGAAACCATCTCCTATTATAAGGTTTATAAGATATTTCCCTATATTTTCTTCTGAGAGTTTTATGGTCTTAGATGTAATACTTAGATCTTTGATCCATTTTGAGTTAATTTTTGTATAGGGTGTGGGATATGGAACCTATTTCATTCTTTTGCACTTGGATATCCAGTTCTCTAGGCACCATTTATTGAAGAGACTGTTCTGTCCCAGGTGAGTTGGCTTGACTGCCTTATCAAAGATCAATTGTCCATAGTGAAAGAGACTATATGAAAGGGAACTGAAAACTCTATACGATTCCATTGGTCAGTATATCTGTCTTTATGCCATACCATGCTGTTTTGACCACTGCAGCTTCATAATATGCCTTAAAGTTAGGTAGTGTGAGACCTCTGACTTCATTTTTCTTTCTCAGGATAGTTTTAGCTATTTGGGGCACCCTACCCTTCCAGATAAATTTGGTTATTGGTTTTTCTATTTCTGAAAAGTAAGTTTTTGGGATGTTAATTGGTATTGCATTGAATCTGTAAATCAATTTAGGCAGAATTGACATCTTAACAATATTTAGTCTTCCAATCCATGAACACGGTATGCCCTTCCATTTATTTAAGTATTCTGTGATTTCTTTTAACAATTTCGTATTGTTTTCTATGTATAGGTCTTTTGTCTGTAGTTAAACTTATTCCTAAATATATTATTCTTTTGGTTGCAATTGTAAATGGATTTTTTTTCATGATTTCCCCCTCAGATTGTTCATTACTAGTGCATAGAAACACTGCAGATTTTTGAGTGTTGATCTTGTAGCCTGCCACTTTGTTGTAATCATTTATCAGCTCTAGTAGTTTTACTGTGGATTTTTCAGGGTTTTCAACATATAGTATCATATCTGCAAACAGTGGGAGTTTTACTTCTTCCTTTCCAGTTTTGATGCCTTGTATTTCTTTTTCTTGTCTAATTGCTGTGGCTAGAACTTCCAACACAATACTGAACAACAATGGCGATGGTGGACATCCTTGTCTTGTTACTGATCTTAGGGGGAAAATTTTCAGTTTTTCCCCATTGAGGATGATGTTACCTGTGGGTTCTTAATATACTTCTTTATCATGTTGAGGAAGTTCCATTCTATTCCTATCCTTTGAAATGTTTTCAACAGGAAAGGATGTTGAATTTTGCCAAATGTCTTTTCTGCATGAATTGAGATGATCATGTGGTTCTTCTGCCTTGATTTGTTGATATGGTGTATTACATTAATTGATTTTCTTATGTTGAACCATCCTTGCATAGCTGGGATGAATCCTATTTGATGATGGTGTATAATTCTTTTAATATGCTGCTGGATTCTATTTGCAAGAATTTTGTTGAGGATTTTTGCATCTATATTCATAAGAGAGATTGGTCTGTAGTTTTCTTTTTTTGTAACATCTTTGTCTGACTTTGATATGAGGATGATGTAGGCTTCATAGAATTATTTAGGTAGCTTTCCCTCCTCTTAAATTTTTTTTTGAAGCATTTGGACAGGATTGGTACTAATTCTCTCTTGAATGTTTGGTAGAATTCTCATGTGAAGCCATCTGGTCCTGGCTTTTCTAGGATGTTATCCATTTCATCTACATTGTCTAGTTTAGTAGCATAAAGTTGTTCATAGTATTCTCTCATTACTTCCTTTATTTCTGTGGGATCAGTGGTTATGTTTCCTCTTCCATTTCTGATTTTATTTATTTGCATCCTCTCTCTTCTTTTTGTCAACCTCATTAAGGGTCCATAAATCTTTTTGATTTTCAAATAGAACCAACTTCTGGTTTTGTTGTTTTTCTCGATTGTTTTCATGTTCTCAATTTCATTTGTTTCTGCTCTAATCTTCATTATTTCCTTCCTTTTGCTTGCTTTGGGGTTAGTTTTCTGCTCTTTCTCTAGTTCTTCCAAGTGCACAGTTAATTCCTCGATTTTTGCTCTTTCGTCTTTTTTGGTATAGGCATTTAGGGCAATAAATTTCCCTCTTAGCACTGTCTTTGTTGCATCTCATTAATTTATAAAGCTAGATCAGGCTGAATTTATTGATATGTGTCCACTAAGCAGAGATTCTGCATTCAATGTTATAGCTTGAGGGGTTAGAAGAGGCATTAACCATTTGTTTGGATAGTTGGCTGAAACAGGGATCCACAGGTGGCCAATATTACCTGAAGTTGAAATGCCAGAACTGCCCTGGTATAATAGAGATGAGAGTATCTAATGGCTTGAGAGGTTGGAATGTTGAGTGGATTTATCATGGAAAGTCTGCTCATACAACCCAGGAATGTCTGGAGGATGCACCTTTTACCAGAACTGTGAGAAATAAATTTGTGAGACTAGCTCCATCATCCTTGAAGAGCTCTGTAGTTGCCCTTCTCTGTAGGTCAAATATTACTGTAGGAACTGCTGTCACTGCTGGAATCCTTAAACACATGGGGATGATCAGATCCCGAGTGGGCAGAAGCCAGGTGGCAGCACTTAATCACCAAAGACAAGGTGGACATGGCTATCATAACGGACCACAGTCTCAAAGCAATGGTCAAAATAATTTGACTTGCAGAGACTTGTGGCATTGGTTAGTAGATCATGGGGTACCTAGAAGTGCAATAGATGGGGCAGTCTACTAAATTCTTGTTTGAGCTGTATAAGAAAAAGAGTCTAGGTCAAGTGAACAAAAGTTTACTTGAATCACAAAATCAGAGGGTCTATGGCCAATTAATCAATATCCAGACTTGAGACAGTTTACAGACCCAGAGTCCCTTGAATGAGGAGGAGGCCAGGTCCCTTTGGGGAGAACCCTGCTACACTGCCACAAATTTCTACTGTTAATCTTCCTCCAAGCCTTCTCCAAGGAGACTGACAGCCTTTCACCAGGGTAATTGTACACTGGGGAAAAGGAAATGATAAGATATTTCAGGGGTTACTAGACACTCGTTGAGAAGTGACATTAATCCCAGATGACCCAAAATGTCACTCTGGTTCACCAGCCAGAGTGGGGGCTTACCGAGGTCAGGTGATTTATGGAGTTTTAGCTCAAGTCTGTCTCACAGTGGGTCTAATGGGCCCCCAGACCCATTCTGTAGTTATTTCCCCAGTTTCAGAATACATAATTGGAATAGATATACTTATTAGCTAGTAGAATCTCCATTGGCACAATAACTCATGGAGTGAGGGCTAATATGGTAAGAAAGGCCAAGTGGAAGCCACTAGAACTGCCCCCTACCTAGCAAAATAGTAAATCAGAAGCAATACCAGATTCCTGGAAGGATTGCAGAGATTACTGCCACTCTTAAGGACTTGAAGGATGCAGGGGTGGTGATTCCTACCACATCCCCATTCAACTCTCCTTTTGGCCCATGCAGAAAACAGATGTGTCTTGAAGGATGACAGTGAATTATTGTAAACTCAACCAGAAGGCAATTCCAATTGCAGCTGCTCTTCTGGATGTGGTATCATTGCTTGAGCAAATCAATACATTCCCTGGTACCTGGTATGCAACTATTGATCTGGGAAACACTTTTTTTCCCCCAATAGATGTTAATAAGGACCACCAGAAACAATTTGCTTTCAGCTGGCAAGGTCAGCAATATACTTTCATTGTCCTACCTCAGGGGTATATCAATCTCCAGCCCTATGCCACAATCTTGTCCGCAGGGACCTTGATCATTTCTCCCTCCCACAAGACATCACACTGGTTCATCATATTTATGAGATCATGTTGATTGGCCCTAGTGAGCAATTAGTAGGAACAACACTAGACTTATTGGTAAGGCATTTGTATGCCAGAGGATGGGAGATAAGTCCAAAAAAATACAGGGGATTTCCACATCAATGAAATTTCTAGGTGTCCAGTGGCGTGGTGCATGTTGAGATATCCTTTCTAAGGTGAAGGATAAGTTGCTGCATCTGGCCCCTAAACTATGACTAAAAAAGAGGGACATGCTTAGTTGGTCTCTTTGGATTTTGGTGACAACAATTCTCATTTGGGTGTGTTATTCTGGTTCTGTGTGACCAGAAAAGTCGCTAATTTTGAGTGGGGACCTGAACAAGAGGAGGCTTCTGTGACAGGCTCAGGCTGCTGTACAAGCTGCTCTGCCATTTGTACCATAGGATCCAGGAGACCCAATGGTGCTGGAAGTGTCAGTAGCAGATAGAGATGTTGTCTGGAGTGTTTTGCAGGCCCCTATAGGAGAATCACAATGCAGACCCTTAGGATTTTGGAGCAAAGCCTTACCATCTGCTGCAGATAACTACTCTCCTTTTGAGAAACAGCTTTTGGCCTGCTACTGGGCCTTAACAGAGACTGAACGCTTAACCATGGGCCACCGAGTTACCATGAGACCTGAAGTGCCTATCATGAGCTGGGTACTGTCTGAACCAAGCCATAAAGTTGGGCGTGAACAGCAGCACTCCATCATAAAATGAAAATTGTATATGAGACAGGGCCAGAACAGTCCCTGAAGGCACAAATAAGTTACATGAGGACGTGACCCAAATGCCCATGGTCTCCTCTCCTGCTACATTACCCTCTCCCTCCCAGACCAGAGCTATGGCCTCTTGGGGAGTTCCTTACAGTGAATTGATTGAGAAAGACAAAACTAGGGCCTGGTTTATGATGGTTCTGCCTGATATGCAGGTACCATCTGAAAGTAGACAGCTGCAGCACTACAACCCCTTTCCAGGATGTCCCTGCAGGACAGTGATGAGGAGAGATCCTCCCAGTGGGCAGAACTTTGAACAGTGTACCTTGTTGCTCATTTAGCTTGAAAAGAGAACTGACCAGAGGTACATTTGTATACTGACTCATGGGCTGTTGCTAATGGTTTGGCTGGATGGCCAGGGACTTGGAAAGAGTATTATTGGAAAATTGGTGACAAAGAAGCCTGGGGGAGAATTCTGTGCCTTTCTGAGTGGGCTAAAAACATGAAGATATTTGTGTCCCATGTGAATGTGCGCCAGAGGGTGACTTCAGCAGAGGAAAGTTTTAATAATCCACTGGATAAGAAGACCCACTCTGTGGATATCAGTCATTCTCTTTCCCTAGCAACTCTTGTCATTGTCCAGTGGGCTCCTGAACAAAGTGGTCATGGTGGCAGGGATGGAGGTCATGCATGGGCCCAGCAACATAGACTTCCACTCATCAAGGCTGACCTGGTACTGACCTCAACAGCCACTGCTGAGTGCTCCATCTGCCAGCAGCAGAGACCCACACTCAGCCCCCAAAATGGCACCATCCCTTGAGGTGAACAGCCAGCTACATGGTGTCAGATTGATTACATTGGACCACTCCCATAACAGAAGGGGCAGCAATTTGTTCTAACTGGAATAGACAAATACTCTGGATATGGCTTTGCTTTCCCTGCATGCAATGCTTCTGCCAAAACTGCCATCCATGGACTTATGAAATGTTTTATCCATGTCATAGTAATTCACTCAGCATTGCTTCTGATCAAGGAACCCACTTCACAGCAAATGAAATGTGGGAATGGGCACATGCTCATGGAATTCTCTGTCTTACCATGTTCCCCATCATCCAGAGGCAGTTGGATTGATAGAACAGTGGAATGGTCTTTTGAAAACTCAATTATGGTGCCAACTAGGTGGGAATACCTTTCAGGGCTGTGGTAATGTTCTCCAGGAGTCTGTGTATGCTCTGAATCAACATTCACTGTATGGTTCTGTTTCTCCCATAGCCAGGCCCAGGAATCAAGGAATGAAATAGGAGTGGCACCACTCACTATTACCCCTAGTGATACACTAGGAAAATTTTTGCTTTCTGTCCCTGTGACCTTAAGCTCTGCTGATCTACAGATTTTAGTTCCAGAAGGGGGCATGCTTCCACCAGGAGAAACAACAATGATTCCATTGAACTGGAATCTAGGACTGCCACCCGGTCTCATTGGGCTACCCATGCCTCTGGATCAACAAGCCAAAAGGGGATTATTTTACTGGCTGGGGTGATTGACCTTGATTACCTGGGGGAAATAGGACTGCAACTACACTATGAAGGCAAAGAAGAGTTTTCCAGAATATAGGAGATCCCACAGGACGTCTTTTAGTACTACCATGCCCTGTGATAAAAATCAATGGAAAAAAAAATCAATGGAAAACTGCAAGAACCCAAACCAGGCAGGACTACCAATGACTCAAATTTCAGGAATGAAGATTTGGGTCATCCCACCAGGCAAAGAACCATGGCTAGCTGAAGTGCTTGCTGAGGGTAAAGGGAACATGGAATGGGTAGTGGAAGAAGGAAGTGATAAATATGAACTATGACCACGTGATCAGTTACAGACGAGGACTGTAATGATGTTCTGTTCATGTTATAGTATTTAAATTGTAAGACATCAAGTTTAAGAGTGAATATTCCTGAAGGACTTGCACCCTTTCCTGGGGAGATTTAATGCATTTCCACTCATGCAAGGGACAGTTGAGTATTGTTAGGCAAGAAAAAAATGTGTCTGCTATTGTTTCTATTTAGAGATTAAATATGGTTTAAGGTGATGTGTACAGCTGTTAAGTTGGCAAGGGGTGGATTGTCATGGTCAGGTTCATGTGTCAACTTGGCCAGGTAGTGGTGCCCAGTTGTCTGATCAGGCAAGCACTGGCCTGTGTTGCTATGAGGACATTTCATGGACTTAAATCATGATTATGCTGGCTGCATCCACAGCTGATTGTGTTTGCAATCAGCTAAGGTGAGTGTCTTCTGCAATGACTGACGCTTAATCTAATCACTGGAAGGCTTTTTTAGGATTCAGAAGAGATGAAACTCTTACTGTTCAGCTGGTTGAGCCTCTCTTGTGGAGTTCATCCAGACCCTTCATTGGAGTCACTAGCTTCACAGCATACCTTACAGATTTTGGACTGTTCCATTTCCCATGGTTGTCCAGTCAGCCTCTCCTGAGAGTTCATTGAGTAACTTCATTTGAGTTATCAGCTGTGGCCTTCTGTACAGACCTCTATATTCCTACAGTTGCCCAGCCAGCTTCTCCTGAGAATTCATTGAGGTGCTTCATTGGAGTTACTAGCTTGTGGTCTGCCCTACAGATCTTGGACTCCACATTCCCATGGTTATGTGAGACACTTTAATAAATTTTATATCTATGGCTATCTTGTGCTGATTCTGCTTCTTTAGAGAACCCTAGAAAATACACCCCCTTTTCTTGGGGTCTGGCCTGTTTCCAGCATTTTTTTGGGTCCAACTTAAAAAGCCTTTTTTTTCCCCATCAGCCCTGCCCATTTTCTGCTGGGGCAAAAAGTCTTGGTTCCTTTAGTGCTTGTTCCAGGTTTATCTGTGTTCAAGGCCTGTTTTCAGTAGTCAGAATTTTAAAATTAATTCTGTAATTGGAGCTTGGTTCAGATAATCTCTTATTGCTAGTAAAGTCTGTTTTCTTTCCCCTCAGGGAACCAGCCTGCTGTACTTGTGGGGGAGGGGCACTGGCCTCCACAGCTTTGGAAACTTACAGTTCTGTGTGGGATCTCAGCCATTCCACCCATTCCAGACTGGTGCACACTGTGCATCCAGTCACTGATATCCCTCAGCAGTTGCTCTGTACAGTTTCTGGCTATTTTCTAGCTGCTCTGGAGGATGGACTAAATTCCACACCTACTATGCCATCATGTTGCCCTATTTCCCTCCTTCATTTTTACAGGATGGTTTTGCTGGATACAGAATTTTTGGTTGGCAGTTGTTCTCTTTCAGTATCTTTAATATCATACCATGTCTTCTTGACTCCATGTTTTCTGCTGAGAAATCCACGCATAGTCAATAGAGCTTCCCTTGTATGTGATGGATTGCTTTTATCTTGTGCTTTCAGAATTCTCTCATTGTATCTGAAATTTGACTATCTAATTAATAAGTGTCTGAGGGTGCTTTGCATTTCTTGAATCTGTAATTTTATGTCTTTTAGAAGAGATGGGAAATTTTCAGTTACTATTTCCTCATTATTCTTTCTGCCCCTTTTCCCTTCTCTTATCCTTCTGGGACATCTATAATATGTATATTCATGCACTTCACTCTGTTATTCAATTCTGCATTATTTTCCTTATCTGTTATTTTGTGTGTAAGATTTCAGATGTCCTGTCCAGTAGTTCACTAATCCTTTCTTCTGCCTCTTCAAATCTGCTGTTATAAGTTTCCATTGTGTTTTACATCTCTTCTATTTTGTCTTTCATCTCCATAAGTTCTGCCATTTGTTTTTTCAAATTTCAAATTCTTCTTTATGGTCATCCAATGTCTTTTTTATATCCTTCATCTCTTTCACCATATCTTCCCTTAAACTTGAGGATTTGAATTAGCATGTCTGTTTGAACAACTTTAAATAGTTGTTTCAACTTCTTTATCTCATTTGAAGTATTAGTTTGTTCCTTTGTCTGGGTCATATCTTCGTTTTTTCCTAGTATGGCTAATAATTTTTTGTTGGTTTCTAGGCATCTGATTTTCTTGATTAATTTATTTGGAAGTCATTTTGACTCCATTACCTAGAGTTTTTTGTTGCCTGGGTCTGTTGTCTATCTGTTCTTTGGTGTTCAGTTCAAATTATTCTAGACCTCTAGTATACCTTCTGTTTAACAGCAGAATTTTTCAGCTCTTGCTTTTCTGGTTCTTTATTGATCCTCCGTCTAGATGTTCTATCCATTGATGTGAGTGGGGAAGTGAAGTCTCCAACTATTATAGTAGAGGTGTCTATTTATCTTTCAAGTGTTTGCCTCATGTATTTTGGAGCACTCTGGCTGGGTGCATAAATATTTATGATTGTTATATCTTCTTGTTGAATTGTCCTTTTTATCAATACACTGTGTCCTTCTTTGCTTCTTTTAATTGTTTTACATTTGAAGTCTAATTTGTTGTATATTGGAATAGCTACTCTTGCTCTTTCCTGATTGTTGTTTGCATGAAATATCTTTTCCCAACCTATTACTTTCAACTTGTTTGTCCTTGGGTTTAAAATATGCTTCCTGTAGACAACATATAGATAGGTCCTGTATTTTAATCCATTCTGCAAGTCTATGTCTTTTGATTGGAGAGTTTACTCCATTAACATTTAATGTTATTATTGTATGGACAATACTTTCTTCTACCATTTTGCCTTTTGGATTTTATATGTCATATCTATTTTTTTTCTCTTTTTACTGAAAAGAGAAAGCCTTTACTGATAGTCTTCATTTCTAGACTCTTTTCCACACCTCTCTCTCCTGTCTTTTCCTATCTGTTTCTAGTGCTCCCTTTAGTATTTCTTGCACAGCCAGTCTCCTGGTGAAAGATTCTCTCAGTTATTTTTGTCTGAAAATGTTAAAATTTCCCCCTCATTTTTGAAGGACAATTTTGCTGGATATAGAATTCTTGGTTGGCAGTTTTTTTCTTTTAGAATCTTAAATACATCATATCATTGTCTTCTCGCCTCCATGGTTTCTGTGAGAAATCTACACATAGTCTTATTGAGCTTCACTTGTATGTGATGGATTGCTTTTCTCTTGGTGCTTTCTAAGTTCTTTCTCTTTGACCTCTGACATTCTGATTAGTAAGTGTCTTGGAGTATGTATATTTGGATCTATTCTGTTTGGGATATGCTGTACTTCTGGGATCTGTAATTGTATGTCTTTCATAAGAATTAGGAAATTTTCAGTGATAATTTCCTCCATTAGCCTTTCTCCTCCTTTTCCCTTCTCTTCTCCTTCTGGGACACCACAACATGTATATTCATGTGGTTCATGTTGTCATTCAATTCCCTGAGTCCCTGCTCATATTTTTCCGTTATTTTCTCTATATTTTCTTTTGCTTGTTGGATTTTAGATGTCTTGTCCTCCAGTTCACTAATCCTTTCCTCTGCCTCTTGAAATCTAATATTGTAGTTTCCATTGTTTTCTTCATCTCTTCTATTTTGCCTTTTATTCCCATAAGTTCTGTAATTTGTTTTTGCAGACTTTTGATTTCTTCTTTGTGTTCAACCATTGCCTTCTTTATATCCTCCCTTAATTAGTTAATTTAATTTTTGATGAGATTTTCCATATCTGTTTGAGCATCCTGAATTAGTTGTTTCAACTCCTGTATTTCATTTGAATTGTTGGTTTGTTCCTTTCACTGGGCCATATCTTCAATTTTCCTAGTGTGACTCATTTTTTTTCTTGTGTCTAAGCATTCAATTTTCTTAATTAGTTTATTTTGAAGATTGTTTTCACTCTTTTACCTAGGATTTTTTTTTGCTGGTTTGCTGGATGTGTTTGTTCTCCATCTGTTCTTTAACATTCAATTCATCTTATTCTGGACGTCTAGTATAGGTTTTGTTTAATGGATCAGAAGTTTTCAGGATCCCATTCCTCGGATTTGCTAATCAAGAGCTTAAGTTGGTACATGGCTCTATGTATCTCCAGGTCCTTTGTGTACCCCCTCTTTTTTAGGGTCCAGACTTTTTCAAATATTTCATCTGTCTGATCCAAAAATCCTCTTTTTCTCCCCATCAACCCTTCCCCCCTCTGCACCAGAGCAAAAACTAGTACCTTTAGCTCTTATTCGAGGTTTATCTGAGTTGAGGGCCTATTTTCATTACCCAGAATTTGTTAATTAATTCCACAATTGGAGCTTGGTTGAGCTTATCCCCTGCTGCTAATAAAGTCTCTTTCCTTTCCCCTCTGGGAACCAGCCTGTGAGAGAGGGGCTCTAGTCTTTGTGGCTTGGGAGACTTACAGTTCGGGGTGAGATCACAGCTGGTCCAGCTTGTCCAGACTGGTGTACTCTGTGTGTCTGGTCACTGATGTGGTCCCAGCAACTGTTCTGTACACTTCCTAGTTATTTAGTAGCTGCTTTGAAGGATGAACTAAATTCTACACTTCACTAAGCCACCATTTTAGAACCAAACCATTTTTCTGGTTCTTGCCTGACTAAATGGAAAGTTTCTTTTGATTAGTATCTCCCCAGATATTATTGACCCCAATCATATTTTGCCAGAACAGACAGGTCCATGTCTTAGGAAGATGGTGTAATCAGTATCAAGTTTCCCTGAGTATGAGTCCCAGCAGTTTGTGAGGCTTTCCTATGAGGCTTCTAGACACTGTGCTTTTCTTATCCTGCCCAGCAGGTGGAGCTAGTCAACCTGCAGCTCCCCCAGAGCATGAAGTATACATGCTCTTTAATCCTTAGTGGACCCTTTCCCTACCAGGTGCATGGCTGAGATGGAGGCTGAGGTAGAAGGTAAGCTTAAGCTGTTTCTGTTTTCCAGCTCCTAGTGTCTGAATTCTCTGAAAGAGAGCCTCCACTTGAGCTGGGCCTCACCCCCTTTTCTTTGGGAAGATATGAACTTTAGGGAACTATCTTCACTTGACTAGTTACTTTGTCTCTCAGAAATATCTTGACTCTGCCCTTGCCTGGGTCAGTGCTGGGAATTGAAAATGCCTGAGGCTTTCTCTAATGAACTACTTAGAGTAGTTTTAAAAAAGAAAAGAAAGGAAAAGAATAAATCTCTTTTCAGAGCCAGTCCCAAACAAGGATCATGAGTCAAGAACCGGAGTTCATACTTGGCTCTTTGTGTCCCTTTTCTTGAGGTACGGCCCTTTTCTGGTATTCTGAGCGTGGCCATCTGTATAAGCCTCCTTTTTTTTGTTTTATTTATTTATTTATTTATTTATTTATTTATTTATTTATTTATTTATTTTTCTCCATCAGCCCCATCTCCTCTCTGCCTGAAGAGACCTCAGAGCTCTTTTCCTGCCTCTGGGCTTACTGTGCTTGGAACTTGTATTCAGTAATCCAAATTTGTTATTAAAATCACAATTGAAGCTTGGTTGAGCTACCTTCCTTTGTTCCTAGCAGAGACTGCTTCTTTTTCCCATAGGGATGTTTCTCCAACCGAGCCTGCTGTGCCAGTGGGGGAGGGGCACCATCTCCCACTGTTTGGGGGTTTACTTAAGTTCTGTGCTGTGATCTTGGTCCTTCCACCCATTCCAGACTGGGGTATGTGTGTGTGGGGGGGTCCAGGGCCTGGGGTTCCCCTCTATATTGAAAACAGGTTATTTTTTATAGCCACCTACATACTGGGACAGACATTAAAGTCATCAAACATTCTCAGGTTGAATAGAATGTAAAAACGGTATCATAAACAAGGCATTGAAACTCCCTTCCCTTAATCACCATTGATAAAAAAATCCCTGTGTCACAAGACCCTGCTGAAACTCTGTTGTCACATCCTTGTTCTAAACCCTTATAAGCCCTTGCATCCCACTTCACTCCCTTTTCATTTTCCATGGCCGGCAGCGACTGAGGAAGATACTCTTCTTTTCATAATTCCTAATTAAAATTCATGTCTAACTCTGAAAAGTATGTTCTTTTGTCTTTGGCCTGCCCCAGCCCAAGCCCTGCAAGAGCTGGTGGAATGAGTATCCTGTGTGTTTGATCACAGATGTTCCCCAAACAGTTGTTCCAGACTGTTCTAGCTATTTACTAGCTGCCCTAGAGGACTAATTAGGATTCCATCTACCTAATTTATTCTGCCCCTTATGCCCTCTATTATTTATTTATTTATTATCCATATATATTTTTAAACTCATCTGTACATACCCTGGATAAAAGGAGCATCAGACACAAGTCTTCACAATCACACAGTCACCTTGTAAAAGTTGTTTCTTTATACAAT
>PVIY010042686.1:0-20806 GCA_004026745.1 Myrmecophaga tridactyla | reverse complement strand
TGGACCCTCAAGGACTCTCCCAGTACTCCTTATTTATCATCCCTCCATCGCCTGAGATGTATCCAGCTAGCACCTTACACTGTGCAGACTTACAACGCCTTGTTCCCGTTCTGGACTCTAGGAGTTTGGGTTGATTTAGATGATGTGTTGAAGAAATTTTATGTTCTAGACACAATAAGTCCCTCTGCCTTTGGTCTCATGCAGTAGGTGAAGGTCTAGAGTGCACACACGCTCATCTTTTACCCTGTATTTTACCCTGATTCACCTTAGTTCCCAGCCAAATTGGCTTTGTTTTTCTAATTGAAATGTCACCTCTTTTTTGGTTACCTTGACTGTTACTGTATGTTGCAATGCTAACTTTCAGGGCTGCAGCACTCCATCTCTGGGTCTCAGGTATCACGGAGTTGTTCAAAGCTCCAGGGAAATACCAGCTGATGCACAGACAGCTCAGGGTCTCAGAATCTAGAAATGCACTTACAACTTTGGACTAAGTGTGTCTGCTAGAAGAGATCACAGCCTAAGCTCTCTTTTTCTAATAAGTATTTTCTAAGAGAGACTATTTCATATTTGTTCTTTTGTTTCCAGGTTATTTTGCACAAGCCAGTGTCTCCAAGGTTTATTCAGTTCATTGCATGCCTCTTGACATCAGACCTTTATGTAGCCACACCAAATTCCATCATATAAAATGTACCACTGTTCGCCATTCTGCTTCTCAGTCACTGTTCCCTTTGGCTCTGTTCTAGTTTGCTAGCTGCTGGAATGCAACACACCAGAAACAGAATGGCTTTTAAAAGGGGGAATTTAATAGTTGCTAGTTTACAGTTCTAAGGCTAAGAAAATGTCCCAATTAAAACAAGTCTATAGAAATGTCCAATCTAAGGCATCCAGGGAAAGATACCTTGGTTCAAGAAGGCCGATGACATTCAGCGTTTCTCTCTCAGCTGGAGGGGCACATGGCGAACATGGCGGTGTCTGCTGGCTTTCTCTCCTAGCTTCCTGTTGCATGAAGCTCCCTTGGGGCCATTCTCCTTTTTCAGCTCCAAAGGTCACTGGCTGGTGAACTCTGTAGGTCTCTCGGCCTTGTGGCTCTGCTCAGCTCTACTGTGGCTTTCTCCTGGCTCTAAAAAGGACTCTCTCCAAAATGTTTAAAGGATTAATGGGTGGAGTCACAACTCCATGGAAGCTATCTGATCAAAAGTTACCACCCACAATTGGGTGGGTCATATCTCCATGGGAACCATCAAAATGCTCCCAGCCATCCATACCGAATGAGGATTAAAGGATGTGGCTTTTCTGGGGCCCACCACGGACTCAAACCGGCACAGGCTCCCTCCATCTATTGGGCGTCATGTCCAAAATAAACAAGCCATGTCTTATGTTATCCTCACTTGTTGTACAATTAGCGGCACTCTCCATTTTAGACTATTTTCATTGGTTTATGGAGACAGAGAACTGACAAACACAGCCCCACTAAGTATCAAATCAAAACTCCCCTTCTTCACTTGTCCTCCCCCTCAATTGTTACCCCTGGGTGTGCTGTGGCACTGTTGGTGTCTTCCTGTTAACTTTTGGCCATAGCATGCAAATTTAGTTTTCCCCTATACCTTTCTACTATAGACTCTTTGTTCAATATCAAACCTTTGAAATAACTCATGTAAGAACTTATTTATAATCATAGATTTAATCATTGGGATACATGGCACTATACATCCCCTTTCAATCATATTCACTTCATATGGCTATATTACTTATAACCCTGCTAATTACTTACCATTACTTCTATCCATTCTCTTGTGTTTAAATTTAACCACAATGGGTAACCTTTCCCCCATCTCTAGCTTCTGTGTACCTCTAGGTCTGCTGGATTCTACAGCGTAATATTTCACTCAGCACGATGTCCTCAAGGTTCATCCACGCTGTCACATGCCTCAGGACCTCGTTTCATCATCTATCTGCTGCATCATAGCCCATCGTGTGTGCACCACATTCTGGGCATCTGCTCGTCTGTCCATGGGCGCTTGGGTTGTTCCCATTTTGGGCAGTTGTGAAGAATACCAACATCAGTGTGCAAACGTCTGTTTCTGTCACTGCCCTCAGCCTTTCTGGGTATGTACTGATTGTTGGTATTGCCAGGTCATAGGACAACTCAGTATTTACTTTTCTGAGGAGCTGCCAAACTGCCTTCCACAGCAACTGTGCCATTTTACATTCCCACCAACACTGAAGGAGGGTTCCAATTTCACCACATCCTCTCCAACATGTGTAGTTTCCTGTTCATTTAATGGCAGCCATTCTTACAGGTATGAGGTGATGTTTCATCGTCTTTTTGATTTGTGTTTCCCTTATAGCCAATGAAAATGAGCAGCTCTTCATGGGCTTTTTAGACGTTCATGTTTGCTCTTCAGAAAAGTGCCTATTCATAATCTCTGCCCATTTTATATTTGGGTTGTTTGTTCTTTGCTTGTTGAGTTGTATAATTCCTTTACATAGGCAGGATACCAAGCCTTTATCTGAAATGTGATTTTTTAAATATTTTTCCCATGGAGTTGGCTGCCTCTTCACCTTTTTGACAAAGTCCTTTGAGGTACAGAAACTCTTGCTTTTAAGAAGTCCCATTTGTCTATTTTTTTTCACTGCCTGTGCTTTAGGTGTAAAGTTTAAGAAGCTACCTCCTATTACCAGATCTTGAAGATGTTCCCCTGCATTTTCTTCTAGAAATTTTATGGTACTGGCTCTAACATTTAGTTCTTTAAGTCATTTTGAATTCATTTTTGTATAGCATGTAAGACAGAGGCCCTCTTTCATTCTTTTGCCTACTGACATCCAATTGTCTTATGCCCATTTATTCAACAAACTGTTCTGTCCCATTTCTGTGGATTTGGGGGCCTTATCAAAAATCAATTGTCCATAGAGTTGGTGGCCTATCTCTGCACTCTTGATTCAACTCCATTGATTGATACTTCTATCTTTGTGCTAGCACTATGCTGTTTTGACTACTGTGGCTTTATAGTAAGCTTTAAAGTCAAGAAGTGTTAGTTCTCCTACTTCACTCTTCCTTTTAGGATATCTTTAGCTATTTGGGGTCTCTTTCCCTTTCCAATGAATTTGATAACTAGCTTTTCCAAGTCTTCAAAGTAGGTTGTAGGGATTTAGATTGGTATTTCATTTAATCTGTAGATCAATTTGGGTAGAATTGACATCTTAGTGACATTCAACCTTCCTATCCATGAGCATGAAATGTTTTTCCATCTATTTAGGTCATTTTTATTTCTTTTAGCAATCTTTTATAGTTTTCTGTGTACAAGTTCTTGACATCCCTGGTTAGGCTTATTCCTAAATATGTGATTCTTTAGGTCACTATTCTGAATGGAATATTTTCCTTAATTGTTTCCTCAGATGGTTCATTATTTGTGTAAAGAAACATTACTGATTTTTGTACATTAATCTTGTACCTTACCACTTTTCTGGATTTGCTTATTAGCTCAAGTAGCTTTGTTATAGATTTCTCAGGGTCTTCTAAGAATAGAAATGTCATCTGCAAATAATGAAAATTATTTCTTATTTGCAGATGACATTTCTTATTTGGATGGCTTTTATTTGCTTCTCCTTCTATTATTCCTGCTAGGACTTCTAATACAATGTTGATAGTGGTGACAGTGGGCATTCTTGTCTCATTCCCAATCTTAGCAGTGTTATTTTCAATCTCTTACCATTAAGTACAATGTTGGCTATAGGTTTTTCATATGCCTTTACGATACTGAGGAAATTTCCTTCGATTCCCACCATTTGAAATGTTTTATCTGGAAAGAATTCTGAATTTTGTCAAATGTTTCTTCAGTATCAATCTATACAATCATGTGATTTTTCCCTTTCGATTTTTTAATGTGCTGTATTACATTGATTGCCTTTCTTTTGTTGAACCATCCTTGCATTTCTGGTATAAACCCCATTTGATCATGATGTATAATTATTTTATTGTGTCATTGGATTCATTTTGCTAGTATTTTGTTGAGAATTTTTGCATCTATGTTCACTAGGGAGATTGGTTGGTAGTTTCCTTTCTTGTGGCATCTCTAATGACCTTCTAATTCACAGAGGGAGATGGTGATATGTTTTCATCATTGAACTTGTACATGTTTAATATCTAATTCCCAAGAAAGCACCTGGAAGTAGCCTGGATTCTGGCACCAGGCCTAACTGGGTGCAGCCATCTGAGCCCTCACCTGAGGGCACCTGTCTGCCCAGGAGCCTCCCACCAGCCCCCACACAGCAGGCCAGAGAGAGCTCCATGGTGTCATGGTTGTCACACATTTATTGCAGCTTTATTCTGCTGAACAGTTTTGAAAAAAGAGTACTACTCAGCTAATTCAAGAATATTTTATAAGCTTCATCATTCTTATCTTATTAAAGCTTACACAGCTCACTTTTTAATCAAATAGAATATTAGTTTAATAATAAAAAAGTTCCTATTCATTTCCTCCCTCCAGCATGAATACACTGTATTTTTTAAAGAAACTATACTTCTCCCTTTATATTTTATAGGGTACTTAGAACAGAGTGGATACATTTATACTTAATTACCTTTCTTCAGTGGTAATGACCTTTCACCCCTAGTGCTTTTGATTTGTCTCCTTCTGATACTATATTGAATATTCCTTTCTTATCCCCTTCCCTTTTCTCTGAGGGACAGTTTGGCCAACACTTAATTTTCCTTGACAATGAAAGGAAAAGAATGTTTCACTAATTCCAAATTTATGTATGAGCCCAAATAATATTTAATATCTACTCTCCTCACAAATTATAAAGTAAAACCATATTTATTAAGACTTCAATTTAGAATACTTTTGCAAGAGATGGTATGTAAGCTTACAGTTTTTGTAACACTGAAAAAATATTTTTGACATGATTATTTTGTGTTATAAATATTATATTTACCTCAAAGCAACTTTCATGTCAGTCCTCATTCTCTCTTCTCTCTGTTAGTTAAGATGTAATAGACCTTTCAAATGGACCTTCCAGATTTGAGTTATTTGAAAATAAAATCATTGGTGATGTAATTGTTTCTATTTCAAATATTTTACTGATAGCAGTAGCATTTCCTGAAACATATGCAAAAGAGGGGCTGATTTATTGCAGTGTGTAGGCCTTGGCCTTGCTGATTAATATTAAAATTATGTTTAAATCCTTAAATATAAGCTAGCAAGTCCCTCCCTCACCCCACTGCCCCAACCTCACTTGGTACAGCTGGTTCTAGAAGGTGAAGCCTTCCTTGAAACTGTGCAAAGCTGTGGAGAGCCACAGAAGGGGTGAGCTGGCTGCACATCCCAAATAAACCGGGGCTGGGTACGAGAGAAAGGTGGTGTACCTCTGCCTGCCCCCACCCTAAGCATGTATGAGCTCAAGGAGATAGAGATCCCCCATGGCCACTCCAGGGTGACCCTTCTCTAAGGATCCCAGTGAGATGTGGTCACAGTGGCCCTGAGACCTCCTCACAGAGGGGCCACATCAGAGAGCTGGCAAGATGGCCATGGTCAGGCTGAGTGACCCACGGTGCACTCGTCCCCATTCCAAACCTGCACTTGGCACACCTGACACCTCCAGGGATGCCCCACTACACTAGTTATTCTGCTTAAGTTGAAATCAAATGAAGTACTTTAAACAAACTACAGTAAACATGGGTTTCAATGATGCAAAACTTTCCAGATGCATTTATAATTCATAATAAAACTGAGTTGACAAGGAAAGAAACAAAAATGTGATTCTGAGTCTATGCCCCCACCCCACCCAGCTGACCAAGCCAGCTGAGTAAGGCTCTCAGGGGTACGGGGCCCCAGAGGCTTTGAACAACTAGCAAAAACAGGCAGAGTCATCACCTCAAAACTGCAGGAAATAGTAAAAGGATAACTGCTGTCACATCAGGAAGGTGCAGCTTCAAACTGGCAGGAGAGGCGCCATTTCTGGCCACTCGAAACCGTCCCTGCCACTGCGGGCCGTGGCCCTGTTCTGGAGGGAGCAGCTAACCCCCGTGCACACACGGGGTGCCGATGCTGGCCCGTCCAGAGGCAGCCTCCACCACTGAGCCCGGACCGCGTCTCCGGCCCGCCCTCCCAGATCTTGCCCTGCAGGCAGGCACAGTTTGTGGACAGCTTAATTTAAACTTAACGATTAAGTTAAGCCAGGTTGAGGCAAAAGCTAACCCACTTTACGTCATACAACAGATCACCTAGGAAGGGGTGAAAGTCAATTTCACACAGAGGGGGCACTCAAAGGTTTGTAAATGGAGGACTCCTAAGGCCACCGGCGAGCAAAGCCAGCACAAGACATGGGCTCAGAACCCGCAGAGAGGTCCCGGCACGAGAAGCGTACCTTGGGCTGAGCTTCTCGGTAGGAAGGCTAAGCCCCAAGGGAGGGCACCAGCCCATACAGGGCACCATCGGAAAGACGGGGACAGGTGTTTGTTCCATTGGTTGGCTTGTTTGGGTTAGTTCCTGGCACTCAAGGAAACCTCTGGTGTATCACTAGCTGGATACAAAGTTCAGGAACAGACAGCTCACGGACTAAATCCCAGAGTTGACGCTTTGAAATATCACGATATGCACAACAAAAATTCCAAGATGAATGAAAAAAATCAGGAAATGGTGGGCCATGCAAAGGAAAAGATAAGAATCTGAAACCAAAAATGGAAAAGACCAGACTTTGGATGTACCACAAAAACGCTTTTAAAATGATTGTTAATATATATATATATATATATATATATATATATATGACTGTCAACAAGGTTGGCGAGATAAAGGGAAACCCTGAGAAAAAATTAAAAGTATGCCAGGAAAACAATGAATGAATAATATAAGAATCTCAATAAAGAGACAGGAATTTTTTAAAAACTTTTTTATTGTACAGTATAACGTAAATACAAAACAAAGAAATTAAAAAGCAATAGTTTTCAACGCACTTTTCAACAAGTAGTTATAGGACAGATCCCAGAGTTTGTCATGGGCTACCATACGATCCTCTCAGATTTTTCCTTCTAGCTGCTCCAGAATATAGGAGGCTAGAAGGGTTAAATATTTTTTTTTATCATCTCCATCAACTTTTTTTCCTTCTTTTCTTTTTTTTGTGAAAAATAACTTATTTTAAAAAGCAACCAATTTCAAAGCACAGCACCACAGTTAGTTGAAGAGCATACTTCAGAGTTTGACATAGGTTACAATTCCACAATTTTAGGTTTTTACTTCTAGCTGCTTGAAGATACTGGAGATTGAAAGAGTTATCAATTTAATGATTCAGCACTCATATTCTTGTTAAATCCTACCTTCTCTGTATAACTCCACTGTCACTTTGACCTTTCCATCCTCTCTTTAGGGGTGTTTGGGCTATGGCCATTCTAACTTTTTCATATTGGAAGGGTCTGTCACTAATATGGGGTAGGACAATGGAACTATCTGATGTTCTGGAGAGGCTGGGCCCTCTAGGTTTCAGGACTTATCTGGACCAGGGATCCATCTGGAGTTGTAGGTTTCTGGAAAGTTACTCTAGTACCTGGAACCCTTGTGGAATCTTATATATTGCCCTAGGTATTCTTTAGGATTGGCTGGAATGGTCCTGGTTGGGGGTTGGCAGGTTATGGTAGGTAGCAAGGTCTACCTGAAACTTGTGTAAGAGCAACCTCCAGAGTAGCTTCTCGACTCTATTTGAACCCTCTCTACCATTGTTACTTTATTAGTCACACTTCTTTTCCCCCTTTTGGTCAGGGTGAAATTGTTGATCCCACGAAGAGATAGGAATTTTAAAAAGGAACCAAACATAAATACTGAAGTTTTAGATCACAGTAACTGAAATGGAAAATTCCAATTAGAATTTCAGTAGCAGATTGGAGCTGGTAGAAGAAAGAATCAGTAAACTCAAAGACAAGACCACTGGAATGATTCAGACAGAGGAGAAGCAAAAAAAGGAACAGAGCATAAAGAATCTATGCATGATGGGAGCTAAAGAAGGAGAAGAAAGGAGAAAGCTGCTGAAGGAATAGTCAAAGAAATAATAGCACACAATTTCTCAAATTTAATAAAAAGATATGACTATGAACATTCAAGAATCCCAGTGAACCCAAATAGAAAAACTCAAAGAGAACCATGCCCAGAAACATAATACTCAAACTGTCAGAACTCCAAGGACATGGAGAGAGTTCTGAAAGCTAAAAGAAAAAAGCAATGAGTTATATAGAAGGTTAAATGCCGATTTTGCATTAGAAAGCTCAGAGTCCAGAAGTTAGTAGAATGAAATGCTTAAAATGCAGAAAAAAACAATTTTACATCTGGCAAGAATGTCTTTCAAAAATGAGGGTGAGATTAAGAATGTCTTTTAAAAATGACGGCAAGATTAAGCAAAAGCTGAGCAAATTCATCACCACTAGACCTGCCCCACAAATAATGCTAAAGGGAGTTCTTCAGACTGAAAGGAAAGGACATCAGAGAGTGGAGAGAAACAGCATAAAGAAATAGAGACCTACAGTAAAGGTAACAATTGTGAATGCCTGTATTACTGTATTATATTTTTTATATATATAGCTGAACTTTTTAATTCCTACAGATTCTAAAATGTTATCATTTTATCAGTTATTATTCATAAAAAATAACTCTAGGGTTTTGCACACATGATATATAAAGATATAATTTGTAACAAGTAAAAATGCAGAGATGTGGATATTGGAAAAGTGGATGTGTAGACTTCCGCAGTTGTTAGAAACATGATTATTATAGATTTTCTATGTTAAATTTAAGACCCATGGTAACTACCCAAAAAAATGCGAAAAATTTATACAGAAAGAAGTGAGGAAGGGACTCAAGATAGCTCAATATACAAAAGCAAATTATTATGAAAGCAGGCATTTACAGAAGAAGCGAGGGACAAATAGGTATAAAATTAAGGAAAACTAAATAACAAAATGGCAGAAGAAGGTGGTGTATTATCACTAGTTACGTTGAATATAAATGGACTAAACTTTTTAGTCAAAAGGCAGAGAATGACAAAATGGATTAAAAAGAATGATCCAATTATAGGCTGTTTACAAGTGACTAATCTTAAATTCAGACCCAAGTACATAGAAAATGAAAACATGGAAAAAATAAGCCACGCAAAAAGTAAGCAAAGGAGAGCTGTAGTCACTATACTAACATCAGATAAAATAGACTTATCTATTTTATATGATATTATTTTATAATAGTCAAAAACTATTATAAGAGACAAAGAAGACCACTGTATACTGAAAAAGGGGTGGAATCAACAGGAATACTGAACAGTTATAAATATACATGCACCTAACTGCAGAGCCACAAAATATACGAAGCAACTATTGACAGATAGGAAGGGAGAAAGTAAAGCTTCTACATTGATTGAAGGAGACTGTGATACAACACATCAAATAAAGGATGGAACAACTGGACAGAAGATCAATAAGGTAACAGAAGATTTGAACAATACTATAAGCCAGCTGTAATTAACAGGCAAATACAGAACACTTCACCCAACAGCAGCAGAAATATATTCTCCAGCGCACATGGATCATTCTGCAGGATGGAACACAGGTTAGGTCACAAAACAAGTCTCAATAAATTAAAAAATGTTGAAATTCTACAATGCACCTTCTCCAACCACAACTGAATCAAGCTAGAAATCAATAAGAGGAAGAAATGGAAATTTCAGAAATATGTGGAAATTAACCTCCTCTTGTACAAGCAATAGGTCAAAGAAGAACTCATAAGTGAGATTAGGAAATACCTTGAGATGAATGAAAACACGACACACCAAAACACATGTGATGCGGCAAAGGCAGGGCCAAGATCAACTTTCTGCTTCTAAATGTTTACATTAAAAAAAGAGAAAAAAATCTCAAATAAAAGACTTAACCTCTTAACTTGAGGTTCTAGAAAAAGAAGAACAAACCAAACACAATAAACCCAAAATGAGTAAAAAGAGGAAATAAGAAAAATTATAGCTTAGATAAATGAGAAAGAAACTAAAAAACAATAGAGAGAATCAACAAAACCAAAAGTTGTTTCTTGGAAAAGATCAATAATATGGACAAATGTGCAGCTAGACAGACAAAGGCAAAGAGAGAGGATGTAAATAATAAAATCAGGAATGAAAGGGGATATTACTCCTGAATATGGTAGTAATAAAGTAGAAATAAAGAGGACAGCAGGAGGAGAGTATGAACAATCCTACACCAGCAAATGAGATAACCCAGATGAAATGGACAAATTCCTAGAAACACCCAAACTACCTCCACTTGCTCAAAAAGAAACAGACGATCACAACAGACCAATAACTGCTCAAGAGATTGGAACAGTAATCAAAATCCTCCCAAAAAGCCTTACTGGAGAATTTTACCAAAGATTCCAAGAACTCACATCAATCCTGATTTAAAAAAATTGAGGTAGAGAAAACACTTCCTATGAGACCCACATCACCAAAGTCTGATAAAGATACTAAAGAAAAGGAAAAGAAAATTACGCACTGATATCCCTTATGAATTTACCTACAAAAATATTTCACAAAACATTAGAAAACCAAATCCAACAGCGTATTAAAATACTTAAATGGATGTTTGACTGAGACTGGGTCTCGAACAGATTTGTGCATACCAGTGTCCATGGTGGCATCGCTCACAACCACCAAAAGGTGGAAATAACCCAAGTATCCATCAGCAGGCGAATGGATAAGCAAAGTGTGGTGTCTCTGCACCACGGAATATTACCCAGCCGTAAAAAGGAGTAACATCCTGTTCCATGTGGCAACGTGGATGAACCGTGCAGATGCCATGCTGCGTAAAACAAGCCAGACACCAAAAGACATGTGCAGTGTGATCTCACTGATATGAAGTAATTAGAATAAGCAAATTCAAAGAGTCAGAAACTAGAAACAGGCTACAAGGGACAGGGGTAGGGGTGGGGAATGGGAGTTACACTAAATTGGTATAGGGTTTCTGTTTTTTTGGTGATGGAAAAGTTTTGGTAATGGGTGGTGATGATGGTGGCACAAGCATTGAGAATGAGCTTAACAGCCATTTGAATTTAGTTATAGAGGACATTTTAAGTTATATATGTGTTACTAGGATAAATTATTTTTAAAAAGACTATGCAACACAAACAGTGGACTCTAATGTAAACTATGGAGTATATGCAATAGTATAATTATAGTAATATTGTTTCATCAATTGTAGCAAACTTATCACACCAATGCAAAGTGTTAATAATAGAGTGTGCCAGTTTGAAACGTGGTGGACCCCAGAAAAGCCACGTGCTTCAATCCTCATTCAATATTGCTGGCAGGGAGCTTCTTGATTGTTCCCATGGAGATGTGACTTACGCAATTGTGGGTATTAACCTTTGATTGGAGGGAGATGTGACTCCATCCATTCCAGTGGGACTTGATTAGTTTACTGGAGTCCTTTAAAAGAGGAAACATTTTGGAGAGAGTCCTTTTTTGAGAACCAGGAGAGCCCACGCAGCCAGAAACCTCTGGAAAGCATCCCCAGGGGAGCTTCACGAAGCAACAGGCCTGAAGAGGCAGCTAGCAGCTAGCACCATGGTCACCGTGTGCCTTTCCAGTTGAGAGAGAAACCCTGAACTTCATCGGCCTTTCCTGAGTGAAGGTCACCTCTTGTCGGTGCCTTAATTTAGACATGTTAATAGACTTGCTTTCACTGGGACATTTTCATGGTCTTAGAATGGTAAACCAGCAACTTAATAAATTCCCCCTTTTAAAAGCCATTCCATCTCTGGTGTATCGCATTCTGGCAGCGAGCAAATGAGAACATAGGGTAAACTGAGTGCATATGTGTGGGGGGAGGATACTGGAATACTGTATTTTCTGCATGATATTTCTGTAGACCTATAACTTTTCTTATTAAAAATAAACAAAAAAATGCAAAGACTTATATGCCATATTCAGGTAGATTTATCCCCGGTATGCAAGGGTAGTTCAATAGAAGAAAACTAATTAATATAATATAACACATTAATAGAACAAGGGAAAAAAACACATGATCACTTCAATATATACAGAAAAGGCATTTAACAAAACCTACACTTTTCTTCATAAAATGCTTTAAAACCTAGAAATAGAAGAAAAATTCTCTGACTTAAAAAAGGGCCTATGTAAAAATCCCACAGCTTACTTCATGCCCAGTGGTGAGGACAGAAGGCTTTCCCCTTGAGCCCAGGAACATGACAAGGAGGCCCAGTGTCACCACTGTAATTTAACACTGTGCTGGAAGTTCTAGCCTGAGCAGTTAGTCAGGAAAAGGAAATACAAGCACCAAATTAGAAAAGAAGAAGTAAAATGTTCCCTACTTGCAGATGACATGATCCTATATATAGAAAATCAAGAAAATACACAAGAAAGCTACTAGGGCTAATAAATGAGTCCAGCAAAGTGGCATGGTACAACATTAATATGCAAGACACAGCACTATTTCTAATGAACAATATGAAGAAGAAATTATGAAAAAAATTTACTATAGCAACTGAAAGAATCAAACATCTAGAAATTAATTTAACCAAGGATATAAAGGACCTATCCTTGGAAAACTATAAGACATTGATAAAATAAATGAAATAAGATGTAAATAAATGGAACGACATTCTGTGTTTTTGGATTGGAAGACTAAATATTATTAAGATGTCAACTCTACCCAAAGAAACTTGCAAATTGAATTCAATTCCAATCAAAATTCCAAAAGCCTTTTCTACAGAAATGGAAAAGCCATTTATCAAACTTATATGGAAGGATAAGTGTCCCTGAATAGCCAAAACCACTGTATAAAGACGAATGAAGTTTCAGGACTCACATTTCCCGTTTTCAACATTTATTAGAAAACTAGAGTAAGGAAACATAGTGGTACTAGCACAAGAACAGACATATAGACAATTGAAAGCTCATAAATAAGCCCTCACTTATGTGTCCAATTGATTTTTGACAAATGTACTCCAGGGGGAAAGAATAGTCCTTTCAACAAATGGTGCTCGGAAAACTGAATATCCATTTGTAAAAGAAGGAAGGTGGAACCCTGTCCTACACGACATGCAAAAATTAACTCAAGTTGGATAATTGACCTGATTATAAGAAATAAAACTATAAAGTTCCTAGAAATAAATGTAGGGAAGCATCCTCAGGACCTTGACTTAAGCAATGAGTTTCTTAGACTTTAACGTCCACGGCATGAGCACAACAGAAAACCAGATAAATGGGGCCTCATCATGATTAAAACCTTTGTCTATGAAAGGACTTCATAATAAAAGTGAAAAGACAGCCTCCAGAATGGAAGAAAGTACTAGGAAACCACATATCTGATAAGGATTTAATGTCCAGAACATATAAAGAAATCCTACAACTCAACAACAAAAAGACATACAACCCAATTTAAAAATGGGCAAAAGATATGCATTTCATCAGAGAAGATGCTCAAATGGTGAGTGAACACATACAATGCTTCTCAACGTGATGAGCCATTCAGGAAATGCAAATCAAAATCACAATAACATACCATTTCACCCCAACTAGATTGGGCATTAATTTCTTTTAATGGAAAATAAGTGTTCAAGAGGATGTATAGAAATAGGAACACTCATTGATGGTTTACGAAAAAGTAAAATGCTGGAGCTGCTATGGCTAACAGTTGGTGGTGAGAAAGTATGGAATCACCATAAGGCCCAGCAATCCTACTTCCAGGTATTTTCCCAAAAAGAATTGAAAGCAGGGACTCCAGCTGACGTTTGCACACCAGTGTTCATAGCAGCATAATTCACAATCGCCAAAAGATGAAAGCAACCCAGGCTTCCATCAAACGATGAGTGAATAAACAAAATTTGGTATCTAAGTACAATGGAGTATTGTGCAGCCATGGAAAGTCAGGAAGTTCTGCTACAGGTGACAGCACAGCTGGACCTTGAAAACTTTATGTTGAATGAAGTAAGCCAGACACGAAAGGACAAATATGGTGTGATCATGCTGATATGATGTAATTTAGAGTAAGCAAATTCACAGAGTCAAAAATTAAAATACAGGCTACCAGAGGCCGGGCAGGGCTAGGGAAGGGGGAGTTGTGCCTGACTGGTACGGAGTTTCTTTTTGGTAGTAGAAGAGTTTTGGTAATGGGCAGTAGTGACAGAAGCACAGCATCGTAAATGGGACTCACACACTGAATTAATCAAGCGAGTGTTGTTACGGGATAAATCTTAGGGAGTAATTATGTTACTGGAATAAAAATTTAAAAAACAACATACACAATGCACAACACCAACTGTGACCTTCATGTAAAGTATGGCCAGTCGTGCTGCCTTCCCCAGTGGACTCTGTGCTGGGGCCGGAGGGCCGGGACACCTGTGGTGGTCAGACGCAGACCCCTTGGACCCTCCACCTGGGCTGATCTCCCGGTTGTCTCGGACTGCCCTGGGGGCTGCCCGCCTGACGACACCCACAGCAGGTGTCAACCGCACAGTACTGGACGGGCGGCCTCAGCCCGTGGAGGACGTGCTTTGTGCTCATCTGTGTGGTGGGCAGCCGTGCCCTGGACCAGTCTCTTCATTTTCCAGTTCCCCGTAGAAGTTCCTTTCCCTAAGCAGGTCCTTCCCTTGTTATTTCTCTTAGGTGGTGCTTCATTTTAATTAATTCCAGACCGGCTTCCTTCGACTCATATGGGCGCTGTCAACATTAGGAAGTAGCATGGAAGACTGCGCATCTAGCCTGGTGCAACCATCCAGCAATCACCGGCCTCACGGGATTCCCTGGGGAAGCGGTCAGAGGCGGACTTCCAGGACCAGAACTCACCTGGGCCAGCCCTTCTGAGAACTGGGTGTCCTGGTATCAGCACGTCCACACACGATGATGCCCCTTCCCCATGAGAAATTGCTGTGACATATTGGGATTATAAGACAGAGAAACACATGGAACAAAAGCTTAGCATTTTTGTTTTAAGGAACATCTAGATTTAGAAAGTGACAGTGGTTTTGCCGATTTTCCTCCAAAATTTAAGATTCATACCTTAGCAGATTTTTTAATTTTCTTGTTTATTTTATTTATTATTGTCATTATTTTTTAGTCAGAGAAGTTTTGGGTTTGCAGAGAAATCACACAGGAAATACAGAGTTCCTGTACACACCCTCACATGCACAGAATTCCCTACTGATGACACTTTCCTCAAGAAAACCACTATAGACAACTACAGCGTAGAAAGTGATTTTCTTTTCTTTTCCTTTTTCTTTTTTCCTTAACAGTAAGGAAGGACATCTAGATAGAGGTGCAAAGCTGTACTGAAAAGGCTGGTGATTAGACATGGAGAAATACAACAAATCCACTTACATTATTTGCAATATGCTAATAATTGCCTAATTGGTAAATAGTCACTAACTGAGTCTCTATTAATCCAGAATTTCTGAAAATATGGATGAAACACTACCCCAAAACATACTTTTGTCAACATCTCTAAAAAGTGTGAAATAAGGGAATCAGTGACATAACTAGAATTTTAGGTTTAAACTCTTAAGAGACCAGAAAATATTTTCAAGTACTCTTAAGCATTTTAGAAATATTCATTTAGATAGCAATATCTCACGTGCCGAGTAAATATCCAATTTTCTAAATTGATTTGGGAGTTAAGAGCGTTACCTCTTTGCAGAGTATCTCATTCTGAGCCGGCTGTGCGCAAGCAAGGCCGTGAGGCCGCAGGGCGGTGGTGGGGTCTGCTGGACAAGGGCAGGGAAAGCGGGAGGGGCCCGAGTCCCAGGCAGGGCAGGCCAGGCCCCCGCTCCACAGCAGCCCCAGCCCCGCGCCCCTTCTCCCTCAGGCTGCAGAAGGCGGGGTATCTGCTGCCCTGTGCACGGCCCCATGGTGCTGCTCTGTCAGCAGCTGCTGGACATTTGCCCGGGTTTCTCCGGGGCCATGGGCCCACCCCGCTCCTCTGGCAGCAGAGAGGAGGGAGGATTCCATCGGCTCCGAGCACCCAGCGGAGCTCAGTGACCATTGGCGAGCGTGTCCTTGTGTCCAGCCACGGAGGCGAGGGGTAAAATACCTGACATTTAATGTGGAACTGGGAACCGAAGGTCACCTAAGACGTGCTCTGAGGTTCTTCCAGCACCTCGTCCAACTTGGAGCTGACTTGGGGAGGAGGGAGAGAGAAGGAAGCCCGGAGGGGGTGAGCGCACCCCTTTATCCCTTCACCTCGTCTGCTGTGTGACGGGGCGGGAAGGGAAGGGGCATCTGCCGGGTCAGAACAAGCTGAGCACGGGGAGGGCAGCAGTCGCTGGGTGAGGATTAGCACGCGAGGCTGTGTCCTGTTGTTAAAGGGCACTCAGTTCTCCTGGGCTGTGTCGGATTGTTAAAAACGCTGACATTACGTGTGACTATTCATTTTTGTCACCTGCTCTTGATTAATCCCACTCTGAATGGCTCTGTAGCCCCTGAAATCTCATACTACTTAATTAAATTAGAGGCACATTTGTCTCCCCCGTTTTCCTATCAAAGGGCTGTGCGCGGGAGAAATAAAAGCTTTGTTCCCTGCTACTCATATAATTTACACTCTTTTCTCCCCTCTTCTCCTCCGGCTCCCAGCTCAGATGCTCGATGGCAGCGGGTAATAGGGACTCTCGGGGCAGTGAAGCATGTCCGAGCAGCAGCCAGTGGGGCCCGGCTGAGAGGGGGGCAGGGCGCCCGGGAAAGGCAGGGTCAGGAGTCCTGGTGCCAAATTGTCCTGGATGGCTTTGTAGCAAAAGTCACACTTTTTGAACTAAAACATCTGACCTTTGTAAACAGAGGGCGAAGCAGGCTGCTGCTGAGTATAGAGGCCAAGGGCAGAGAGTAGCGCGTCCCGTCAGACCTCCGTGCCTGCGGCCGTGGGACACAACGGCTTGGGCATAATTCTGGCGGATGTGGTAAGGGCAAGGTGAGGAGGTGGGGTGATTGAACTTCCATCAAAACTGCCCTCGCCACAATGTAATGTAAAATTGCCAATTAATTAGGATAATAATGTGGGTGAGCAAACAGAGATAGGGTTTCCAGCAGCAGATTCTCTCTGTCCTATGCATGTGTTCATGGGCGTAAGGAGTCTCTCCTGGTGGAAATGGCCCTGTGCACATGAATCCCGCCATTTGAACAACTATCATCAGGATGACCGTCTTGGGTGTTTGACTCTGTTTGTGTTACTAGCTCTGACCATTGCAGTTTGAATTTACAAGGCGGCTGACAGACACACCGATGCTATTACACAACTGAGTGTGCGCTTTTCTGTCTATTTAATCCAAGTGAAGACAACGGGAGGAAGTGTCTGGGACACTGCCTGTTGACCGCAGGGGAAAGCGTGGCGGGTCAAAGGGCCCCGCTGAGCCCCTGGGCGCCAACGCACGACTAGGACGGCCAAAAGCCTGCCCGAGCAGGATGGCAATTGAGATTGGCCTCTGTCCCTTTCTGTTCCAGGAGGAAAATCATTCCAGAAGGATCCATGAAGACTCAAAGTCACCCTGAGGTCCTTTTTGCTTATGGGCTTGTCCATGGTCTCTTCGGGCCCCTGTGTTAGCATGAGCAGACCCGCCAAGCTGGCCTGGCATTCTAGTCCAGTTTAGACAGCCTGTGTTTACTTCAGCTTTTTGGCAGCTGAGTCCCTGAGGCACGCTACCATTTTAGGTCAGAAACATACATATGCACAGCCCGGACTCTTAATTCCTGTAACAGAGTACGGGTGAAATGAAATACAAGAACAGGGTTCCGGATGAGCCCGTCAGAGCAGCCTAGTAGAAGCGTAAAAAGTGTGGTTACAAACATGAGGTGCATTTTAAAAGCAAATAAATGAAATCTAGGCACATGAGCCTAAACATCGACAGTAAAAAAAGCCTATCTGTGCATCTAGCTACAAAAGTGGTTTGCATATTCATTGGCCCTTCACACTGATGGTGAAGCAGCATGTCACATGCACACACGATCAATTCTGTTTGGGAGAATTGCACACCATCCATTTTGTCACAGTGTGATTGCTCTCATCACAGTAATGATGAAATATAATTGATCACATGACAACAGAGTCATTACTGGTGGATTATTTGGCAAATGATTAACACAAATAGACTCTTATTTTTTGAAACATCTTAGAAATACACTCAACAGACCCATGTTCATTATAAATGTCAAAACATCATCATTCATTATCTCAAATCCAGCAGAGTGTTTATGGATTTGGTAAGGTTAGAGAGATTCAGGAATAAATATATGGATTGGATTCCTAAGAGTGAGCCGAGGGACAAGAAGCCAGGGCACTAGGCTGCGAGAGAAGGGTGGATCCGCCCAGTTCTAGTCTAAGCAGACAGTCAGACTGTTTGGTCCAGAATGGCCTACCTGGAGAATTAGTGAAGAAATGTCCGCATGATGCCTGCTAATTGCCAAACTCTGCTTCAGCGTTCTCCAGTGGCCTGGAGTCCTGGGGGTGGGGGCACCAGAGAAGTGCCTCCAACTGCCATAACTCATCCCGTCTCCATCAACTAGATCTAATATCATGTGATGTACTAGATCCCCATGATACAGCTGGCTCCTTACTCACTGGCTTCTCCCCAACCATCTCATTAATTATATAGTAATAAATGTTAGTTTGGTCAGCCCATGGTTTCCATAATCATTACCTTCTTTATAAAATCTCCCAAACTGGCATTTCCAAAGTTGTCGCCTCTGCTAGTCTCTGTAATTTACCAAACACATATGCTGGGCAGGGCCACATTCCCACTGAGGCTGCAGGGGAGGCCCCTCCTGTGTCTTCTAGCTTCAGGGGGCCCGGAGCATCCCCGGATTTGTGGCTGTGTCAGTCCATGCTTACGTCCGTCACCACATGGCTTGAGTCCCTGAGTGCTGATTGTCTTCCTGAGTCCAAGCCTCTCCTTTCTCTATAAGGACACTTGCCATTGGATTTGGGCCCCACCCAGATATTCCAGGATGATCTCATCTCAAAATCCTTAAATTAATCACATCTGCAGAGATACATTTCCCCAAAAATAAGGCCAAATTCACAGGTCCCAGGTGGACGTTGCTCTTGGGATCCCCCATTCACCCCCTTGCACCCCACCAAACAGTTTGTATATAGTACCATCATGTGGAGAAATCAATGGGATTAAAAGAAACACAGGATGGAATTAATGGAAGAATCGGAGTAGAGAAAAATGTAGAGAATAGAAATATCCTAAACATAGGAATCAGTGGATGAGTGAATAGGTGTGGATTAAAAGTGTGGAGTTCCAGGGATCCGTGATGAGAAAACTTCTCAAAGCCCAAGTAGGACATGAGCATTTAGGTTGGAAGGACCTGTAAGAAAACTAATACTTTGGTGCAACGTAGTGAAATCTCAGATTTCCAAGAATAAAGAAGAAATTCCAAAAGCTTCTAAAGATTAAAAGAAAAAACAAACAGTTGACTATTGCACTGTTTTGAAAGGATTTACATACTCTAGAAAAGCCAAGTTTTAATCCTAATCAATCTCATGGGAGCAACTGTTTCTTTTGATCCCTATTCAATAATTAGGTTGGAAACTTGATTAGGTCATCTCCCTGGAGCTGTGACTCACCTTTCATTAGCGGGAGATGTGACTCCACCTATTCCAGGTGGGTCTTGGTTATTTTACTGGAATCCTTTAAAGGAGGAAGCATTTAGGAAAAGGTTTGAGATTCTGAGAGAACAGCAGAAACAGGAAAACTACAGAGTCCACCAGTCAGCAACCTTTGGAGATGAAGGAAAACGCCCCTGGGGGAGTTTCATGGAACAAGAAGTCCGGAGAGAAAGCTAGCAGATGTCACCGTGTTCGCCATGTGCCTTTCCAGTTGAGAGAGAAATCCTGAATGTCATCAGCCTCTCTTGAGTGAAGGTAACCTCTTGTTGGTGCCTTAATTTGTACATTTCTATAGATTTGCTTTAATTGGGACATTTTCATGACCTTAGAACTGTAAATTTACAACTTATTAAATCCTCTTTTTAAAAGCCATTCCGTTTCTGGTATATCACATTCTGGCAGCTAGCAAACCAGAACAGCTATCTACAAAGAAACAGACAGAAGAAAGTCACTGTATTTCCCACTGGGACCCAGGATTTAAGGAGACAGTGAAGTGATGTCTTAAAAGTTCTGACAAGAAATGGACTGGTAACAAATGCCATCCTCAGCTGGTCAGCCATCAGGCAGGACTCAGAGGCAAACTCTCTGGATCTGTGTTCTGTTCACTTATGTTTCCCAAGTGCCTAGAGCAGTGTCTGGTACACAGTAAGTGCTCAAGAAGTGTTTTTAAGGGAAAAAATAAAAACAGAAAGGATTATTTTATAATGTAATCTTCTAAAAGGAAAAATGTATTCAAAATTAAAAGAAAAGTACAGGACTTAAGAAACATTGGTAAGAAATAGAATCCGGAAAACATGTAATTAAGTCCCAGTGGTTGTTGATATGTAATAAAAATATGTAACAATCTGAAAGAAAAGGCTTCCACCCTTAACTGCTCCTGCTGGTTGCCCCCCATCCCCTCGCCCAACTTCGTTCCCTGCAGCCATATATTCTGCCTGCCCAGAACTTGCCTTTTGAGCAATGACCTTTTGTTGCTGTCCTGCATTAATGCTATTTCCTTAAGTGGCATTAAACTTCTTCCATACTTTGGTTTTCAGAGTCTATTTTGACTCCGAAATAAACTTCAGTAAAGTTTGGTTTTCAGAGTCTGTTTTGACCTAAACATTCTTAAGATAAATTTCAAAAGGGAAATAATGGGGGGGGGGAATACATAAGAAAACCGTTCGCATG
>PVIY010042685.1:0-11052 GCA_004026745.1 Myrmecophaga tridactyla | reverse complement strand
ACGCGCTGTGGCCAGGCTGAAGCCAGAGCCCGGAGGCACCGTGGGGACGGGCCGCAGCCTCTGTCCTGCCCAAACATGGTTGCCCACAGTGCCAGGTGACCGCTCCTCAGGGCCCCCGCCCCTGCCCCAACAGCCACCCCCCTGGCACCGCGGGGGGCCTCACGTCCTGGCTCCAGCCCTGGCCCGGCCCGGCTGAGTATGCAGAAGTGGCCTGGGAAGCCTGGCACGTGCTCTCCGCCTCGCTTGGCAGGCCACTCCATCCATGCAATGTCCCTGTGCTCCTGTGGACATGGGGATACCCGGCGGCAGGCAAGCAGGTGAGGGGGCCTCCCTCCTGCCCACGTCTCCCTGGAGACTCTGAGCCCACCCTGCAGGTAGCCTCAGCAGTAGGGCAGGGGACCTGGCTGTCTGCCTCAGGAGGTTCCTGCCCTCAGCTCTGGGCCCTGGCCGCCTCCTTCAGCTGCTCAGCCCCTGCCCAGGGCACAGTGGGTCCTCCAAATGCCCCTGAGGTCGTGTGGGGGCCCCTAATGCCAGGACTTGGGTGGGCTGGGTGCTGGAGGAACGTCAGGCAGGCCACGCAGGCATGTGGGGACAGAGGCTTCCTTGGGCTGGCAGCAGCCATGGGGCAGGTGACAGCAGCGTCCAGAGGCCAGCCTGGATACAGGCAACACTGCCAGTGCGGGGTGATACATGAGAGGGCCTGGCCAGGCCAGAGTGGCAGGCAGGCGAGGGAGAAGGGGCACAGTCTCAGGAAGTCTGCAATGCTGGGCTCCACTGGGCACAAACCGCACAGCGAGCCGACTGCAGGGCCTCTGAGGCAAATGCCAGGTTCCCCCTTAGCACGACCATCCAGGCCAGCAGGCTTTCCCCAGACCCCAGCCTGCCCCGTGAGTTAACAATCCCTTTCCAGAAAGTTCTCCAGGCAAACCTGCCCTTCCAGGGAGTTTGGGAGAGCAGTTCTGCCACAGGAAACAGGCAGGAGGCAGAGCCACGGATGCCACCTGACCTCACACACCCCTCGCCATGTCTGCCAGCTGCTGGAGGCAGACCTGCCACCTTTCTTTCTCCCCACATTCCTTGCTGATTTCCCATCCCTGCCACCACGCCGCCCCGCCGCTCCGCGCACAGCCCTGGCCGCCTCCCTGGAGGGGGCCACAGCCCCAGACCACCCATGCTCCCGCACCCTCGAGCTCCTGCCGGCCAAGGCTGTTTCCACGCCGTCCACCTGGGGAAGAAAACGCCTGATTTCCAATGAGTCCCAGACGCGCCTTTGGGAAGTTTCGAGTCCAGGAAGGTTGGAACTTCAAGGGACCGTGGACCTGATCCTTCAGCCTGCTTGTTTTATGCCTCCTTTTCCCAATGTTTGAGCCAACGCGACCTGCACACAGGTGGTCTGCAGCTGGGGCGCGGGCGCTGCATGCACCTGCCCCAGGAATCTGCCGCCTCGCTCTATTTAGCGCTGTCAGAAGAAAGAAATGCGCGCAGTGTTCGCCCCGAGGTCTCCCCCAAGGGCACAGGGACAACAGAAGTGGGCAGAGGCTGAGTCCTGCGTGCGACTCCTGCTGCTGGGAAACTGTCCTCTCCAGCTCAGAGGCAGGGCCATCCCACAGAGGCCACTCGGGCCAGTTCCAGCCCCTGGGAAGGCTCAAGGACTGGCCAGAGGACAAGGAGCCTGTGGGGCTCAGCTGTCCTAACTGGTGGTCCCAGGTCCAAGGAAAGGGCGAGGGGCTGGAGATCTTCCAAACCACCCACATGGGGCCTCCTTTTAGACCCGCGGCGCTTCTCCTGCGAGCTGTGGACTGTAAGACTCTGTGCAGGGGTTCAGCTGCCAAGGAAAGGACGCAGGGGAGGAGGAGAGCTTGTGGCGTCAGGCGGCCGCCCAGAAGGGGCTGGGACCACGGAGTAGGCACCTGCAGCCCAGGGCCACTGAGAAGGGACCGCAGGGCTGCTGAGGGCCGAGGAGGGAAGAAGCAGACCTTCCCTGAGCTCTGGGGTCGCTGTGTGTGGCTCTGCAGGTGGGTCAGGTCCCTTCACCTGGGTGGGGAACAGCAGAGCCCCCGGGCACCGTGCCATTCCTGGGCCGCCTGCAGCTGGCTGGGCAGAGCGAGACTCTCCTTGGGTGAGCTGGCGGTGGCTAGAGTGTGGGCCTGAGGCTTGTTAGAGAGGGGCAGCCGGTGCAGGGGCTGCGCAGGCAAGAAGGGGGTGGGTCCCAGCCCACCCGGGGCATCTGGAAGGAGGGAGGCCACTGGGACATGCACACTCAGATGAGTGTGCAAAGTTGTGTGAAGGTGGGTATGTGGAGGTGTGTGGTGTGTGATGTGCATGTGTGCCTGTATGTATTCTTGAACACCTGTGTGTGGATGTATGTATGTGTGCATGTGTGTATATCTGTGTGGCATGTGTGCACCTGTGTGCACGTGTACATCTGTTTCACAGGTGTGTGTTGCTCCACAGATGTGCCGTGGTTGTGTTGCAAGTGTTGCACACATGTGTGCCTATGCACCCACATGTGTGTTTTCTATTTCTGTATGCATGTGTTAATGTGTCTGTTGCACATATTTGTGCATATGTTGTACATGTGCACTGCACACACTTGTATCTGTGTGCCTGTGTGCATGTTACCTGTTTCGGTGTGCACGTGGTTAGCATGCCTGTGGCATGTGTGTTACATGTATTGCACGTGTGTGCCCGCATGCATGTTGCCTTTTCTGGGTGCACGTGTGTGCATGTCTCTTGCACATGTGTTGCACATGTGTCTTGTGTCCCATGTGCATTGCACATGTGCAGGTTGTTCTGTGTTGCACACGTGTCTGTGTGTACTGCCTGTTTATCGCAGCCCAGGTGCAGCCCCACTCACAGCCCAGGGGCATCCCTGTTCACAGCCTAGGTGTGCCCCCCATCACAGCCCAGGTGTGTCCCAATCACAGCCCAGGTGTGCCCCACTCACAGCACAGGTGTGCCCCCATCACAGCCTAGATATGTCCCCATCGTAGCCCAGGTGTGCTCCACTCACAGCCCAGGTGTACCCCCATCACAGCCTAGGTATGTCTCCATTGCAGCCCAGGTGTGCCCCACTCAGAGCCCACGTGTGCCCCCACTTACAGCCCAGGTGAGTCCCTACTCGCAGCCCAGGTGGCGTCTTAACTGCCTGATTTATTTGACTTACTGGGGTCCTAAGCCAATACTTCCTAAAGCAGAATGTTTCCTGGTCTCTATGCCTCTGCTCTGATAGTTATGATAACCTACATGTGAGAGTGAAAAACCGAACATGATGGATAGATGAAGTGTGCATGGTCCCCGGAGCGGCATGTGCCCTGAAAGCCTGGACGCCTGGCACTGGCAGGTTTTGATTTTTACATGAGTATCTTGGTGCTTGGTGACAGTTGGTCACTTGGTGCCATGTCCAGAATCTGCCAACCGGTTCTCTCTGGCAGGGTTCCCCACAGCTCGTGACTCCAGCCGCTGCAGTTCTGATCTGTGTATTCGGTGATTGATAGAAACTGATGGCGTGAGCATTTTGATGTGGGGCTAAAAACATAAGCATGTTCAGATGTGTGAAACGCCTGTGCACCCCTTGTTTTAGTTTGCTAAATGCTGCTAGCATGAAATATACCAGAAATGGACTGGCTTTTTAAAAAGGGAATGCATTAAGCTATAAGTTCACTGTTCTAAGGCATAAAAATGTCTAAACTACGGCATCTAGAGAAAGACACCTTGGCTCAAGAAAAGCCGATGTCGGTCGCGTGGGAAGGCATGTGGCTGGCATCTGCTGGTCCTTGTACCTGGTTCCGTTCTTTCCAGTTTCTGATTCCAGTGGTTTCCTCTCTAAGGGTCTGTGGGCCTTCACTTCACTCCTCTGGGACACAGCTCTGGTTTCTGGCTTGTCAGCATTTCATGGGAAGGCACGTGGCGATGTCTGCTGGGCTCTGCATCTCCAAGTGTCCATGTCTAGGCATCTGCTCTCTGTCGGCCTCCAGGCATCTCCAAATGTCAGCATCTTTGTCAGCCCTGGCTCCTGTCTAGCTTCTGTCAGCTCTCTCAGCTCCTGGCGTCTCCTGTGGCTTCTGCATTCTTAAACGTCTGTGTCTCTGTAGGCTCTGAAGCAACTCCAGAATGGTTCCACTCTTAAAAGACTCCAGAAAACCAATGAAGACTCAACCTGAATGGGCGGGGTCACATCTCCATCTAATAAAAAAGCCACACCCGCAATTGAGCCAGTCAGTCTCCATGGAAACAATCCAATCAAAAGTTCCACCCTTAACAGTAGGTGTGGCCCCAGAAGACTGCCTCAAGATTAGAAAATGACTTCTCTGGGGTACATAACAGTTTCAAACCAGCACACCCCTCATTTCTCACATGTTGATGAAAGTGCTTGAGTGATAACTGCTGCTTAGGTCTTGGCTCTGGAATTAGTCTGGCTAGGTTTGATCTCGAATTGGCACATGCCTGCAGGCCTTCATCCCTGCTCTTCCTCTC
Organism: Myrmecophaga tridactyla; assembly: GCA_004026745.1. NCBI lineage: Eukaryota > Metazoa > Chordata > Mammalia > Pilosa > Myrmecophagidae > Myrmecophaga > Myrmecophaga tridactyla. The sequence goes on along the minus strand of PVIY010042685.1, from coordinate 6,576 downwards.
CATCTGCATAAGGGGCTCGAATGCTCCAAGGTGCCACTTTAGGGCTTCATCGAGTCACTGCACGGAAGGCACCTGCCCAGGACCCAGTTCCATGCAGGCTGGCTCGCATTAACGTTCTGTCCCGAGATGGGCCTGAGACTGTGCTTGGGGCCCCCAGTTCTGTGAAGCCACAGAGCGCCAGGTGGGCGGGTCTCCTCTGCCCAGCGTCTGCCTGAGGGGACACAGTGCCTTCTCGGGGCATACCTGCCAGGTGGCTTTTGGGGTGCTCTAGGTGTGCTGCAACCTGCATGGGGCTCCACGGGTGGAGCAGAGCAGTGCCAGTGACACACTGTGCAACTGTCCTCATTCCACCTCCTGCTGCTCGTCTGTCTGTACTGCCTGGGCCCCCGGCTCGTCAGATCTGGCCCCGTCCCGACAGCCCGGTCCCGGGAGAGCTGAGTTCAGCGTGGGGCCGTGTGGCATCTGCTCTGCAGGGACGCGCTGGTGACATGGGCCTCGGCCAGCCCTGGCGCATCTGTGACGGCCACTGGTCTGGCTTTGATTTTCAGCCAGACTTATGTAACTTTGAGCCACAACCACCTGTTCTGCCAAAATTCTGCAGCAGGTGAGAAATTGATAAACTCTCTAATAGTGATCCCACGGAGGCAGAGGACCCCAGGAGGGCGGTCCGTCAGGCACTGGGCACTCGTGGCAGCGAGCAGGGACCCAGCTCGGCTGTGGGGCTCGGGGGGGTCTGCCATCACAGCCTGCACCTGGCCCCTCGAGGCTTGACCCAGGTGTCGGGTTCATGGGTCAATGACAAGGAGATGCTCAGCTATACCTGCAGGCGATGCTAGCTGGGACCAGTAAGTCCCTGTCCCTGCACGGCCTAGACACAAGGCTGGAGAGCAGCGTCCGCCCACATGGCCTCGCAGAGGCGGCACTCCCACGTACCATAGTCTGGTTTTGGGGTAGGGGCCAGCTGGCAGAAAACACCCCAGCCCCTGGCAACCGCTGACCTGTACTCTGTCTCTGTGGAGTCCCTGTTCTGCCCAGTTCACATGACCGGAATCGTGATGTTTGTGCTTTCTTTCTGGCTTCTCTCACTCAGCATATTGTCTTCAAGTTTCGTCCATGTTGTCACTTATATGGAACTTCATTCCTTCTTGTTGCTCAGCAATGCCCCATTGTTGGTATAGACCACATTTCGTTTGTCCATTCATCTGCTGATGGACATTAGAGTTGTGTCCACTTTGGGGCTATAATGAATGAAAGTGGCATGCACATTCATGCACAAGATTTTGTGTTTACATATGTTTTATTGCTCCTGAGGATAATTTACCTAGTAGTGGAGTTACGGAGAATACGGAACTCTGTGGTTAACACTTTGAGGAACTTCTAAACTGTTTATGAAAATGGCTCCCCCATTTTACATTCCCACCAACAGTGCATGCAGGTTCCAATTTCACCAGCTCTTCTCAGTGTCTGTCTTTTTAATAATAGCCATCCTCGTGGTGTTAAATGGTATTTCATTATGGTTTTGCATTTCCCCGATGATGAGTGATACTGGACATTCGTATGTCTTCTTTGAAGAAATGTCTATTCAAATCCTTTGCCTATTATTTAATTGGGTTATTTATCTTTTCCTCCGGGGGTTTTAAAAGTTCTTCATATAATTTAAATGCACATCCCTTATCAGATGAATAATTTGCAAAAAAATAGTCTCCCACTCTGGGTTGTCTTTTCACTTTCCTGATGGTGCCCTTAACTTTTATGATATCCAATATATCCATACTTTCTTCTGTCACTTTTGATACCATATTTGCTTTTGATATCAAGTCTGAGGAAACACTGCCTAGCCCAAGGGCATGAAGATTTACTCCTATGTTTTCTTCTAAGACTTCTATAACTTTAGCTCTGACATTGAGGTCTAAGACCCATTCTGAGTTCATTTTTGTACGTGGTGGGAGGTGGGGTCTGGTCTTGCACATGTGTACGCCCTGTTGTCTCAGCACCATTTGTTGAAAAGACGACTCTTTTTTCATTGAATTACTTTGGTATCCTTGCCTAAAATCAATTTTGCATAAATCTGAGGATTTATTTCTGGACTGTCCGTTTCCATTGGTAGCTTTGTGGTAAGTTCTAAAATCAGGAAGTGTCAGTCATCCAACTTCATTCTTCTTTTCCCACGTTTGTTTTGACTATTCTGGGCACCTTGCATTTCCATATGAATTTTAGGATCAGCTTAGGGCTTCATATTCTAAGAAAGTTTGGATAGCGTGAAGCAGATACAGAGGATATTAGAAGAAAAATTTCAAGTATTTGTGGTGTTTAATTTGCAAGAAGGAATATAAAGGCAGAGCATGAAGACGACTTCATAACCTCAAGTTGTCGTGTAGAAAATGGTTTCAGTGACTCTTGTAGTGCTCCACAGGGTGAAAATTAGCAGGAGGGGGACCACCCTTTGCTCTAAGGGTGAGCTTATTCACAAACATATATATTTATGCATATATAAACAAAACTTATTCAGAAATAAACCAGCTTTTTTCACACTCTCATTTACCCTGAAAAGATTCACGGCCAGGTGACCCAGCTGTGAGCAGTGGATGCATCTGGATGGGGGCCTACATAGGCACTAGGCGAACCCCCAGCCAACCGCAGCTTAGTGAGGAAGCTCGACTATCCCTTCTGCTCTGTGACCAGTGAGGAAGGGGCAGAGCCAGCACCCACCACACCAAGTTCTCCCATGCTGGCTGTGCTGCTGACTCTCCATGGAACCTGCATTGCAGCCAAAGTGGAGAGCACGAGGGGCCGTGGGAAGGAACTGGAGTTTCTGCATTTTCTGAATGTGGCATTGAGGAAGGCTGTGCTCCCAAGGATGAGTTTGAGATTTGGAACTTTGAATCCTGCTGTAGGGGAGCTGCTGTCAGTCCAACCAAGTGACAGACCCTAATCTGCCTCAGGAAGTTTGCAGTCTAGCCTGAGAGCCAAGATAAGGGGAAAACAGACCAATAGGAAAGAGGAAAGTGTGCCCGCTGGCAGCTGGGAAAGGACAGCCTGTGGTGTGGACACGGGAGGCAGGGCCTCTTCCAGGTGTGCCTTGCATGGCTGTATGAGCTCAGCATGGTTCCTGCCTGGAAGGCAGAGATGGGGGAAGGGAAGAGGGGAGGAAGACTTAAAGACCAGCCTGAGAAGAAGTCAGGCACTGAGGTTCAGCATGTCATCTGGGCTGAACCAGGGAGGAAACTGGGCCAAGATGTGCCTCAGAGAGCAAAAGTGTATGGCACATGAGTCTCATGGGGCAATGTTAAACCCATCTGAGGGACCCAGGAAAGGGGGATGCTATTGTTAAACCTGGGAAATGGAGAAGAGGAGTGGTATGCCAGAGCAAATTCCAAGCTTGGTGGCTAATGTAAAATGAGAAAAATGTGGTTGAAATAGAAACCTTTGTAGCTCACCCTTACCACCTGCCAGCCTGGCTCTAGACTGTCCTGTAAGCACATTTAACCCTCCCTGCACTGTGGGGCAGCTGCCATGCTGACTCCAACTTAAGGGAGGAGAAAACTGAGGCACAAGGAGTTGAGGTGAATAGCCTGAGATTGGGCAGCAAGGGCTGCTGAAGTTCAGATTTGGACTTAAGTCTTGGCCCTGGGGCTACCCCTGCTGGGTGGGAAGAGGCAGCAGATGTCTGCCCTGGTGCTGAAAGCCTCATGTGCCCTCTGTGCAGGAGGAGAGTCAAGCGCAGGCTGGACCTTGCACCAAGGGGCAGCCTGGACTCCAAGAGATGACTGACATCCAGAAAACACTGAACCTCAGAGTGAAAGACTGGAAGGAACACCTGTGAGCTGGGGACGTAGCTTGCCATCCTTGCCCACCACGTGGCCCAGAACCTGCAGGCTGTACGCCCAGAGTCCCCAGAGCTGGTTCCATGTGGAAACACAGTTCTGAGGAATAGCCTCCTGTTCAAGGCCCTGAGCCGGGACAGCAAAGAGCTTCCATGGCTGGTACATTATTTGGCACTTACCACAAATCAGATACCAGCCTCCTCTTCCTCCTCCCCCCTTCCCTCCTCCTCCTCCCCCGCTTCCTTCCTCTTCCTGCTCCTCTTCCCCTCCTCCATCTCCTCCTTCCCTCCTCCCAAATCATCTATTTTGTCTTAAGGCTCTTGGTTCAAGTTGACCTTCTCTGGTCCTTTCGTGCTAGGAGAAGTAAATATGTATAATATACACTGAGTGGAAATGTCCAAAGGCCCCTCTCTGTGTCTGAGCCATGCAGAAAGAGAGAAGATTAGCTTAATAACATTTGCTGTAAGGTGAGAGCTTAGGTTCATTACTGTGTCATAAGTTTATTTTTGAAGCAAAACCAAATCCAGTAAGAGTTACTTTTTTCATATTTGAATTGAGCATTCTGCATTGCAGTCCTTTTAAAATATCTGAACCAAAAGCCTGGTACATTTAGATATCAGGATTCTTTTTAATCAACTCAGTGGTTTGCAGGTTTTAACTCCTGGAATGTATGTGTACATGCCTTTGCTTACATGGGAGTTCACATTTGATCTCTTGCACTGAGGTCTCTGCAAGGTGGCAAGGGCTGGTCATGACCTGTGACTTCACTTTGGACAGGTCTGGGCTCTGCTCAGTTAAGCTGAGGGGGCCAACGATAAGAACAAGCACTGGAGCTGGGCAAGAGGCTGGAGCCACCAGATTTAAGAGCCCTCGTTCATAGCACTGCATAAACTCTTGAAATATGCCCTCAGGCTCAGCCTCCATGGGCTCGCAGGCTTTCTCCAGCACCAGGTGATGGAATAGAATCCACCTCTGGACATCTGATGGCTTCTCAATACCCCCTAAGGAAACAGTGGCCCCCACTGTTTTTGTCAGTGGTCATTGTCTCAACGTCAATCCCCTAACTAAACTCAGTTCTGCAAAGTTCTTAAAAGGTGGAGGCAGGGGGCTGTAGGGAAATGAACTGAACTTCTGCTCCATCTGGTCAAATGCAATCAACTCATGGAAAGAAGAGACAAAATCAGAGAGGCCAGCATCTCTAATGGGAACAGGGATCCTGTGACTGTCACCCCATATGTCCTTGCCGACCCGTCTGTGGTGAGATGACAGCCCTATCACAGGCACCCCTCAGAGGCAATGCGGGCTCGGTTCCACGCGGCCACTAGTGAAGCAGCTCACGTGTCCTGGTTTCCCGGTGCGTGTAGAATTACATATATACTGCACTGCAGTCTATCAAGCATGCAATACCATTATGTCTAAAAAACATTGTACATGCCTTAATTAAGAAGTACTTTACAGCTAAAAAATGGTGGCTACCATCCAAGCCTTCAGCAAGTTGTGGTATTTCAGCTGAGGGGTCTCACCTCGATGCTGACCGCTGCTGACCAACCAGGGCAGTGGGTGAAGGCTGTGGGGTGGGGGGGACACCAACTGTGGAGACCCTCCCTAGCTGAAAGACCACGAGCATTTATAGCAGTAAAGAACTTTTTATGTGGCATGAAGGGCCATTGTCAGCAAGCAGGAATCTTTTTCTCTGAGCAGTTGTTCTCCACAGTGGGCTTTAAATCTTCAGTAAGCCATGTTGTAAACCGATGTGCTCTCGTCCAGGCTTTGGTGTTCCATCTGTGAAGCACAGGCCGAGGAGATTTAGCTAATTCTAAGGGCCCTGGGACTTTCAGCATGGCAAAGGAGCATTGGCTTCAACCTAACGTCACCAGGTACTTTAGCCCCAACAGGAGCGGCCACTTGTCCTTTGATGCTTCAAAGCCAGATGCTGACTCCTCCTTTCTAGCAATCAGCGTCCCAGATGGCATCTTCTTCCAGTAGAAGGCTCTTCTCATCTACACTGAGAACGTGTTGTGTAGTATGACCGCCTTCACCAATCGTCTTAGCTAGGTCTTGTGGATAATTTGCTGCAGCTTCTCCGTCAGCACCTGCTGCCTCACCTGGCCTGTTTACATTGTGAATTCTTTCCTTAAATCTCATCAGCAGTCCAGTTCCTTCTGCAGCTTCCTCACCTCCCAGCCTCTGTAGAATTGTAGAGGGTCAGGGCCTTGCTCTGCATTAGACTTTAGTTTAAGGGGATGTTGTCGCTGATTCGATCTTCTAACTTTCTCCATATCGGTGGTAAGGCTTTTCCACTTTATCGTTCGTGTGTTCGCTGGAGTACCATTTTTAATCTCCTTCAGGGACTTTCGGCATGCCTTCCTCCCTAAGCTTAATCATTCTAGCTTCTGACTTAAAGAAAGACACGTGCAACTCTTCCTTTCACTTGGGCACTTAGAGGCCATTGTAGGGCTATTGGTTGACCTAATTTTGATATTGTTGTGTCTTAGGAAATAGGGAGGCCGAGGAGAGGGCGAGAGAACGGCTGGTCCGTGGAACGGTCAGCACTCACACAACACGCATCCATTAGGCTCACCGTGTTATGTGGGTACAGCTCATGGTGCCCCAAAACAATTACAGCAGTGACCCCAAAGATCACTGACCACAGGTCACCATAACAGGTGTGATCATAATGAAAATGCCTGAAATCTGTGAGAATTACCAAAATGTGAGACTCACTATTGGGAAAATGGGGCCAGTAGCCTTG
>PVIY010042684.1:0-20810 GCA_004026745.1 Myrmecophaga tridactyla | reverse complement strand
CCCAACACTCCTCCCTCTATCATTCTTACATTCAGCTTCATTCAGTGTTCTAACATTATTGTATTACAGTTAGGTAGTATTGTGCTATCCATTTCTGGATTTTTACAATCAGTCCTGTTGCACAATCTGTATCCCTTCAGCTCCAATTACAAAATATCTACCCTATTTCTATCTCCTGATGGTCTCTCTTACCAACTGAAATTCTCCAAGTTCATTCGCTGATGTCAGTTCATATCAATGAGACCATACAGTATTTGTCATTTTGTTTCTGGCTAATCTCACTCAGCATAATGTTCTTAAGGTCCATCCATGTTGTTACATGCTTCATGACTTTATTCTGTCTTACAGCTGCATAATATTCCATTGTATGTATATACCACAGTTTGTTTAGCCATTCGTCTGTTGATGGACATTTTGGCTGTTTCCATCTCTTTGCAATTGTAAATAATGCTGCTATAAAGATTGGTGTGCAAATGTTCATTTGTGTTCTTGCCCTCATGTTCTCTGAGTAGATACCTAGCAATGGTATTGGATCATATGGCAATTCTATACTTAACTTCCTGAGGAATCGCCACACTGCCTTTCACAGTGGTTGTATCATTTGACATTCCCACCAACAGTGAATAAGTGTGCCTCTTTCTCCACATCCTCTCCAGCACTTGTCATTTTCTGTTTTATTGATAATGGCCATTCTGGTGGGTGTGAGATGATATCTCATTGTGGTTTTGATGTGCATTTCCCTAATAGCCAGGAAAGTTGAGCATCTTTTCATGTGCCTTTTGGCCATTTGTATTTCCTCTTCTGAGAAGTGTCTGTTCATGTCTTTTGCCCTATTTGTAATTGGGTTGTCTGTATTTTTGTTGTTGAGTTTTTATGTATGCTTTTTATATACGCTGAATACTAGACCTTTATCTGATATATCATTTCCAAATATTATCTCCCATTGTGTAGGCTGTCTTTTTACTTTTTTGATGAAGATCTTTGATGCACAAAAGTGTTTAATTTTGAGGAGTTCCCATTTCTTTCTTTCTTTCTTTCTTCCAGGCTTGTGCTTTGGGGAAACCGCCTCCTATTATAAAATTGATAAGGTATTTCCTTGCATTTTCTTCTAAAAGTTTTATGGTCTTAGATCTAATGTTTAGATCTTTGATCCATTTTAAAAATTTTATTTTATTTTATTTTTTTAAATACCAAAAAAACACATAACAAACGCAAATATTCCTATTTTTATCATTCCACTCTACATATATAATCAGTAATTCACAATATCATCACATATTTGCATACTCAACATCATGATCATTTCTTGGAACATTTGTAATCTATTCAGAAAAATAAAACAAAAACAGAAAAAAAAATTATACATACCATACCCCTTACCCCTCCCTTTCATTGATCACTAGCATTTCAAACTAAATTTATTTTAACATTCGTTCCCCCATTATTTATTTTTATTACATTTGTTCAAATCACCTGTTTTCAAGGTAGATAAAAGGAGCATCAGACACAAGGTTTTCACAATCACAGAGTCGCATTGTGAAAGCTATATCATTATACAATCATCATCAAGAAACATGGCTACTGGAACACAGCTCTACATTTTCAGGCAGTTCCCTCCAGCCTCTCCATTACATCCTGACTAACAAGGTGATATCTATTTAATGCGTAAAATAACCTCCAGGATAACCTCTCGACTCTGTTTGGAATCTCTCAGCCATTGACACTTTGTCTCCTTTCACTCTTCCCTCTTTTGGTCGAGAAGGTTTTCTCAATCCCTTGATGCTGAGTCTTGGCTCATTCTAGGATTTCTGTCCCACGTTGCCAGGAACGTCCATACCCCTGGGAGTTGTGTCCCACGTACACAGGAGGAGGGTGGTAAGTTTGCTTGTTGTGTTGGCTGGAAAGGGAGGCCACATCTAAGCAACAAAAGAGGACCTCTTGGGGGTGACTCTTAGCCCTAATTTTAAGTAGACTTGACCTATCTTTTGTGGGGTTAAGTTTCATATGGACAACCCCAAGACTGGGGGCTCAGCCTATAGCTTTGGTTGTCCACACTGCTTGTGAGAACTTCAAGAATTCTACTTGGGGAAGTTGAATTTTCCCCCGTTCTCACCATTCCTCGAAGGGGACTTTGCAAATACTTTTCCATTCACTGATCAAATCACTCTGGGTTTCATCGGGGCATCACTCTGGACAAACCAACAAAATCTCATGTCCTACCCAAGGTTCCATGTACTCATGGTGTTCAATTAAGCTGTCTACATAAGTTATATTAGGAAATACACTAGTCAAAATATAAATTTTGTAACAAATAAACATTTTTTGCTTTAGTCTCACACATAAGTTGAAATTTTAAAATATTAATTACCATCTATTTTCAGCACCCTGCAGTAATGACATTCCTTTGTTCTTCCTCATGCAAAAACATTTTGTCACTATCATTATACACTCTAGGCATTCCTAGATTATACCATCTCAATCTTTATCGTTTATCTTTCTTTTTGATTTCATTTATGCCCACAGCCCTCCTCCCTCTATCATTCTCACATTCAGTTTCATTCAGTGTTTTAACATATTTGTATTACAATTAGGTAGTATTGTGCTGTCCATTTCTGAGTTTTTATATTCAGTCCTGTTGCACAATCTGTATCCCTTCAGCTCCAATTACCCAATGTCTTACCCTATTTCTATCTCCTGATGGTCTCTGTTACAACGAAATATTCCAAGTTTATTCACTAATGTCAGTTCATATCAGTGAGACCATACAGTATTTGTCCTTTTGTTTTTTGCTAATCTCACTCAGCATAATGTCCTCAAGGTCCATCCATGTTGTTACATACTTCATAACTTTATTCTGTCTTAAAGCTGCATGATATTCCATCGTATGTATATACCACAGTTTGTTTAGCCACTCTTCTGTTGATGGACATTTTGGCTGTTTCCATCTCTTTGCAATTGTAAGTAATGCTGCTTTAAACATTGGTGTGCAAATGTTCGTTTGTGTCTTTGCCATTATGTCCTTTGAGTAGATACCTAGTAATGGTATTGCTGGGTCATATGGCAATTCTATATTCAGCTTTTTGAGGAACTGCCAAACTGCCTTCCACAGCGGTTACGCCATTTGACATTCCCACCAACAATGGATAAGTGTGCCTCTTTCTCCACATCCTCTCCAGCACTTGTCATTTTCTATTTTATTGATAATGGCCATTCTGGTGGGTGTGAGATGATATCTCATTGTGGTTTTGGTTTGCATTTCTCTAATGGCCAGGGACGTTGAGCATCTCTTCATGTGTCTTTTGGCCATTTGTATTTCCTCTTCTGAGAAGTGTCTGTTCAAGTCTTTTGCCCATTTTGTAATTGGGTTGTCTGTCTTTTTGTTGTTGAGTTGAAGAATCTCTTTATAAAGTCTGGATACTAGACCTTTATCTGATATGTCGCTTCCCAATATTGTCTCCCATTGTGTAGGCTGTCTTTTTACTTTCTTGATGAAGTTCTTTGATGTGCAAAAGTGTTTAATTTTGAGGAGTTCCCATTTATTTCTTTCTTTCCTCAGCACTCTTGCTTTGAGTGTAAGGTCTAGAAAACCGTCTCCAATTATAAGATTTATGAGATATTTCCCTACATTTTCTTCTAACAGTTTTATGGTCTTAGATCTAATGTTTAGGTGTGATCCATTTTGAGTTAACTTTTGTATAGGGTGTGAGATATGGGTCTTCTTTCATTCTTTTGCATATGGATATCCAATTCTCTAGGCACCATTTATTGAGGAGACTGTTCTGTCCCAGGTGAGTTGACTTGACTGCCTTATCAAAGATCAATTGTCCGTAGATGAGAGGGTCTATATCTGAGCGTTCTATTTGATTCCATTGGTCAATATATCTATCTTTATGCCAGTACCATGCTGTTTTGACCACTGTAGCTTCATAACATGCCTTACAGTCAGGTAGCGTGAGACCTCTGACTTCATTTTTTTTTCCTCAGGATACTTTTAGCTATTCGGGGCACGCTGCCCCTCCAGATAAATTTGGTTATTGGTTTTTCTATTTCTGAAAAGTAAGTTTTTTGAATTTTAATTGGCATTGCATTGAGTCTGTAAATCAATTTAGGTAGAATTGACATCTTAACTATATTTACTCTTCCAATCCATGAATACAGTATCGCTTTCCATTTATTTAGGTCTTCTGTAATTTCTTTTAACAATTTCTTGTCGTTTTCTTCATATAGGTCTTTTGTATCTTTAGTTAAATTTATTCCTAAATATTTTGTTCTTTTGGTTGCAATTGTAAATGGAATTTTTTTCTTGATTTCTTCCTCAGATTGTTCATTGTTAGTGTACAGAAACGATACAGATTTTTGTTTGTTGAGCTTGTAACCTGACACTTTACTGTTCTGATTTAGTACCTCTCGTAATTTTGCTGTGGATTTTTCAGGGTTTTCAACATATAGTATCATATCATCTGCAAACAGTGAGAGTTTTACTTCTTCTTTTCCAATTTTGATGCCTTGTATTTCTTTTTCTTGTCTAATTGCTCTGGCTAGAACTTCCAACACAATGTTGAATAACAATGGTGATAGCGGACATACTTGGCTTGTTCCTGATCTTAGGGGGAAGGTTTTCAGTTTTTCCCCTTTGAGGGTGATGTTAGCTGTGGGTTTTTCATATATTCCCTTTATCATGTTGAGGAAGTCCCCTTCTATTCCTATCCTTTGAAGTGTTCTCAATAGGAAAGAATCTTGAATTTTGTCACTTGTCTTTTCTGCATCAATCGAGATGATCATGTGGTTTTTCTGCTTTGATTTGTTGTTATGATGTATTGCATTCATTAATTTTCTTATGTTGAGCCATCCTTGTTGTGCTGGTTTGAAAGGATATATGTCCCCTAGAGAAGCCATATTTTAATCTAAATACCATTTGATAAAGACAAAATAATCCCTATTCAATACTGTATGTTTGAAACTAATCAGATCATCTCCCTGGAGATGTGATTTAAGCAAGAGTGGTTGTTAAGCTGGATTAGGGGAAGACATGTCTCCACCTATTTGGGCGGATGTTTATAAGTTTCTGGAGTCCTATAAAAGATGAAACATTTTGGAGAATGAAGGAGATTTGGAGAGAAGAGGATGACATAGTCATGAGAAGCAGAGTCCACCAATCAGTGACATTTGGAGATGAAGAAGAAAACGCCTCCCAGGAAGCGTCATGAAACCAGAAGCCAGGAGAGAAAGCTAGCAGATGATGCTGTGTTCGCCATGTGCCCTTCCAGCTGAGAGAGAAACCCTGACCCTGTTCATCAGCCTTCTTGAACCAAGGTATCTTTCCCTGGATGCCTTTGATTGGACATTTCTATGACTCGTTTTAATTGGGACATTTTCTCAGCCTTAGAACTGTAAACTAGCAACTTATTCAATTCCCCCTTTTAAAAGCCATTCCATTTCTGGTATAATGCATTCAGGCAGCTAGCAAGCTAGAACACTTGCATACCTGGGATGAATCATACTTGGTCATGGTGTATAATTTTTTAAATGTGCTGCTGGATTCGATTTGCAAGAATTTTGTTGAGGATTTTTGCATGTATATTCATTAGAGAGATTGGTTTCTAGTTTTCTTTTCTTGTAAATATCTTCGTATGGCTTTGGTATGAGGGTGATGTTGGTTTTGTGGAATGAGTTAGGTAGCTTTCCTTCCTCTTCAATTTTTTTGAAGAGTTTGAGCAGGATTGGTACTAATTCTTGCTTGAATGTTTGGTAGAATTCACATGTGAAACCATCTGGTCCTGGACTTTTCTTTTTGGGGAGTTTCTTAATGACTGATTCAATTTCTTTACTTTGACTGGTTTGTTGAGATCATCTATTTCTTCTCGAGTCAATGTTGGTTGTTCATGCCTTTCTAGGAAGTTGTCCATTTCATCTACATTGTCTAGTTTGTTAGCACAAAGTTTTTCATAACATCCTTTCATTATTTCCTTTATTTCTGTCGGTCAGTGGTTATGTCTCCTCTTCCATTTCTGATTTTATTTATTTGCATCCTCTCTCTTCTTTTTGCAACCTCGCTAAGGGTCCATCAATCTTATTGGTTTTCTCATAGAACCAACTTCTGATTTTGTTGATTTTCTCTATTGTTTTCATGTTCTCAATTTCATTTATTTCTGCTCTAATCTTCATTCTTCTTTCCTTTTGCTTGCTTTGGGGTTAATTTACTGTTCTTTCTCTATTTCTTCCAAGTGGAGAGTTAATTCCTCAATTTTTGCTCTTTCTTCTATTTTTGATATAGGCATTTAGGGCAATAGATTTCCCTCCTTTGCTGCATCCCATAAATTTTGATAGGTTGTGCTTTCATTTTCATTTGCCTCAAGATATTAACTGATTTCTCTTGTAATTTCTTCCTTGACCCACTGGTTGTTTAATGGTGTGTTGTTGAGCCAACATATATTTGAAAATGTTCTCGCTCTCTGCCTATTTCCAGCTTCATTCCTTTATGATCTGAGAAAGTGTTTTGCATGATTTCAATCTTTTTAAATTTATTGGGACTTGCTTTGTGGCCCAGCATATGGTCTATCCTTGAGAATGGTCCATGAGCACTTGAGAAAATAGTGCATCCCGCTGTTGTGGGGTGTAATCTTCTATATCTGTCTGTTAAGTCTAGCTCATTTATTGTATTATTCAAATTCTCTGTTTCTTTATTGATCCTCTGTCTAGATGTTCTGTCCATTGATGGGAGTGGGGATTTGAAGTCTCTAACTATTATGATAGGTGTGCCTATTTCTCTTTTCAGTGTTTCCCGCAGATATTTTGGAGCATTTTAGCTCAGTGCATAAATATTTATGATTGTTATGTGTTCTTGTTGAATTGTTCCTTTTATTAATACATAGTGTTCTTCTTCGTCTCTTTTAACTGCTTTACATTTGATGTCTAATTTGTTGGATGTTAGTATAGATACTCCTGCTCTTTTCTCATTGTTATTTGCATGGAATATCTTTTCCCAACCTTTCACTTTCAACCTATGTTTGTCCTTGTGTCTAAGATGCATTTCCTGTAGACATCATATAGATGGGTCTTGTTTTTTAATCCATTCTGCCAGTCTATGTCTTTTGACTGAGGAGTATATCCATTAATATTTAGTTTTATTACTGTATGGGCAGTACTTTCTTCTACCAGTTTGCCTTTTGGATTTTATATATCATATCTAATTTTTCTTCTTTTTTACCTTACTGATAGTCTTCATTTCTATACTCTTCTCCACACCTCTCTCTCCTGTCGTTTTGTATCTGTCTCTAGTGCTCCCTTTAGTATTTCTTGCAGAGCTGGTCTCTTCATCACAAATTCTCTCAGTGAATTTTTGTCTGCCAACGTTTTAATTTCCCCCTCATTTTTGAAGAACAGTTTTGCTGGATATAGAATTCCTAATTGGCAGTTTTTCTCTTTTAGTATCTTAAATATATCATCCCACTCTCTTCTTGCCTCCATGGTTTCTGCTCAGAAATCTATGCATAGTCTTATTGGGTTTCCCGTGTGTGTGATGGATTGTTTTTCTCTTACTCCTTTCAAGAGTCTCTCTTTCTCTTTGACATCTGACATTTTGATTAGTAAGTGTCTTGCGGGTATTTCTATTTGGATCTATTCTGTTTGGGGTAGGCTGCACTTCTTGGATCTGTAATTTTAAGTCTTTCATAAGAGTTGGCAAATTTTCAGTGATAATTTCCTCCATTAGTTTTTCTCCTCCTTTTCCCTTCTCTTCTTCTGGGACACTCACAATACGTTTTTTTTTTTATGTGCTTCATGTTGTCATTCAATTCCCTGAATCTCTACCCATATTTTTCCATTCTTTTCCCTATATTTTCTTTTGCTTGTCGGATTTCAGATGTCCTGTCCTCCAGTTCACTGATCCTATCTTCTGCCTCTTGAAATCTGACATTTTTCATCTCTTCTACTGTGCCTTTCATTCCCATAAGTTCTGTGATTTGTTTCTTCAGACTTTCGATTTCTTCTTTTTGCTCATTCCTTGCCTTCTTTATATCCTCCCTCAATTTATTGATTTGATTTTTGATGAGGTTTTCCATGTCTGTTAGAACATTCTGAATTAATTGTTTCAACTCCTGTATCTCACTTGAATTGTTGGTTTCTTCCTTTTTCTGGGCCATTTCTTCAATTTTCCTAGTATGAGTCATTGTTTTTTGCTAGTGTCTAGGCACTGAATTACCTTAGTTTATTCTGGAGATTGTTTTTCCTTTTTTTCCCCTAGGATATTCTTGCTTGATGACTTTGTTGTCTATCTGTTCTTTGACATTCAGTTCAGCTTATTCTAGTCCTCTAGCTTAGGTTTTGTTTAATAGATCAGAATTTTTCAGTTCTTGTTTTTTTTTTCTTGCCCTGCCTGTATGGTGCTTTCCCCCCTTCCCTTAAGAGGGTCTACGTAGGTATTATAGACTCCAGTCAGATTTTCCCAGACCAAACTGGTCTTGTCTCAGGAGGAAAGAGTCTCCCGCTTCAGTTTTCCCTGAGGGTGAGACCCAGCAGATTAAAAGGCTTTCCTATGAAGTCTCTGGACTTTGCATTTTTCCTATCCTGCCCAGTTGTGGAGCTTTTCTACCTGCATGTCCATTAGCATAAGGTGATGCAGTACCTTTAACTTCAGCAGACTCTACCTGCTGGGGGCATGGTGGAGACAGAGGAGAGGTTGTAGGCTGGCTTTAATTGCTTCACTTTTCCAGATCCTGGGGTCTGAATTCCTTGAGGGAGTGATTTCACCTGAGCTGGGTCCTACCCCTCTCCTGGGAAGGCACGGGCTCCAGACAAGGTCTCAAACAAGCTCAATTCTGCCTATGCCTGGGGACGGTGGAATCTGAGAAGCCTTGCAGCTAAATGTAAAGAGTAATCAAGCCATAGAAACACAGCCACAAAAGAGAAAAAGAAAAGTCCTTTTCAGAGCAGGATCCCATTCCTCGGGTTTGCCAATCAAGAGCTTAAGTTGGTATGTTGCTCTGTGTATCTCCAGGTCATATGTGCCCCCTCCTTTCCTGCAGGGCCCAGATCTTTTCAGATCCCAAAAAACCTCTGTTTTTTTCTTTTTTCTTTTTCTGTCAGCCGTGCCCCCTCTGCACCGGGGCAAAAAGGAGCAACCTCAGCTTTTGCTCGAGGTTCAGCTGAACTGGGGGCCTATTTTTAGTAATCAGAATTTGTTAATTAATTCCACAATTGGAGATTTGTTGCTCTCAGCCCCTGCTGTTGGTAAACTCTCTTTCCATTCCCTCTGGGAACCAGCCTGTGGGGGAGGGGCACCGGCTGCCATGGCTTGGGGAACTCATTGTTCTGGTGGGGCTCACAGGCAATCTAGCTGGTCCAGACTAGGGTACACTGTGTGTCCGGTCATGAACATGGCCCCAGCAGTTGTTCTATAGTGTTCTTGGCTATTTGCTAGCTGCTCTAGTAACTAGAGTTAAATTTTAAATATGGTGTGAAGTAGTGGTCCAACTTCATTCTTTTACATTGTTTATTATTTTTATATTCAATATTTTATTGATTCTAAGACTCACACTTTCCTATATTTTAACATTTATGAAATTAGCATGTGTCTTGCAGTTGATGGCCTGTCAAAGTTTAATTGATATTGCTTTTTCTTAGCACTAAAAAAAATAATGTTTTACAATTGATGGTGTTTTTGCTTCCATGAAATGTCCTATTTTTTAAAAAGTATGTGTTCCGTATTTTTTCTAGTATTCAAAATTCTTCTAATATTCAAGAACATTTACATTTTTGTTACAGTCCTTATCTTTATACCTACTTCTTTAAAAAATTTCTTTGGTCACCTCTTTATTTATATGATCTTCAGTTGTCTGCAAGTTCACCATTGTATGTCATTATGGCTTTGTTGTTGCTGTTGTTTTTAATCCTGTTTGTAATTCCCTGGGCTCTATATTGGTGTCTTTCATTTGTTCAGGAATTCTCAGCCATTATCCACTGTTGATTCTACTCCATTTTCTTCTTTCCTTTTCAGACTTCAATTAAAGTTAAATTGATTGCTATCATTTTTCTTCTCCATGTCTCTTAATCTCTCTTCCAAATTTTCCATCTTTTGGTCTCTGTGCTATGTTGTTTTCACCTATCTTCTAGTCCACTAATTTTTACTTCAGCTGCTTCTCATTCTCTGTGCATTGAATTAAAAATTTATTAATAAAACCAGTCAACATACAGTACAAACATTCTTTTTTATCACATAGTTTTATATTCATCATCATGATCATTTCTTAGAACATTTGCATCAATTCAGAAAAAGAAATAAAAAGAAAACAGAAAAAAGATTCGTACATACCATACCCCTTATCCCTCCCTTTCATTGATCACTAGCATTTCAGTCTACTAAATTTATTTTAACACTTGTTCCCCCTATTATTTATTTATTTTTAATCCATATGTTTTACTCATCTGTCCATAAGGTAGATAAAAGAAGCATCGACACAAGGTTTTCACAATCACACAGTCACATTGCAAAAGCTATATCATTATACAATCTTCTTCAAGAAACATGGCTACTGGAACACAGCTCTACAGTTTCAGACAGTTTCCTCCAGCCTCCCTGTTATGCCTTAACTAAAAAGGCGATATCTATTTAATGTGTAAGAATAACCTCCAGGATAACCTCTTGACTCTGTTTGGAATCTCTCAGCCATTGACACTTTATTTTGTCGCATTTCACTCTTCCCCCTTTTGGTTGAGAAAGTTTTCTCAATCCCTTGGTGC
The DNA here is from genome assembly GCA_004026745.1 of Myrmecophaga tridactyla. Lineage (NCBI taxonomy): Eukaryota > Metazoa > Chordata > Mammalia > Pilosa > Myrmecophagidae > Myrmecophaga > Myrmecophaga tridactyla. The sequence continues at coordinate 10,073 of PVIY010042684.1, read as the reverse complement.
TGGGTCCCAGATCATTCTAGGATTTCTGTCCCATGTTGCTGGGAATGTCTATACCCCTGGGAGTCATGTCCCACGTAGAGAGGAGGACGGCAGTGAATTTGCTTGTTGTGTTGGCTGAGAGAGAGGGGCCACATTTGAGCAACAAAAGAGGTTCTCTTGGTGGTGACTCTTAGGTCTAATTTTAAGTATGCTTAGCCTATCCTTTGCGGGATTAAGTTTCATATGAATAACCCCCAAGATTGGGGGCTCAGCCTATTGCTTTGGTTGTCCCTACTGCTTGTGAGAATATCAAGAATTCTCCACTTTGGGAAAGTTGAATTTTACCCCTTTCTCACCATTCCCCCAAGGGGACTTTGCAAATATTTTTATTCACTGTTCAAATCCTTCTGAGATTTATTGAGGCATCACTCTGGATAAACCTACAAAATCTCATGCCATACTCAAAGTTCCATGTACTTATGGTGTTTAATTAAGCTGTCCACATAAGTTATATTAGGAAAGCATGCATTGAATTTTTTTTTTTTACATGGGCAGGCACCGGGAATCAAACCCGGGTTCTCTGGCATGGCAGGCAAGCGTTCTTGCCACTGAGCCACCGTGGCCCGCCCTGCATTGAATTTTTAATTTTAGTAAACATCTGTCTCATTTCCACAAAGTTCTATTTTGTTCTTTTTCAAATCTGCTAGGTCATTTTTAAAATAGTATTCTATTTCATGCATATGCTTTCAAGCTTATCTTGTATGGTATTCAATTTTGTTAATTAAAAATCCATTTCTGTTCATTTCCAGATCTGAAATCTTTGCAAATTTCTTCTGGTTCTTGCTCATGATCCCATTTTTCCTTGTGAACTTCATTATTTTGACTCCCTGTTCTCTGCACTTGAAAACTGCTTGTGGGGTTTCTTTGAATTCTAGGGTCAGAGTACTTTCCTCCAGTGAGGATTTTTGTTTGCTTCTGTCATTTTCTTTGATGAACACCAGCCTGGGTCCATCTTAAAGTAAATTCACAATTTGAAATTCTGGGGCCATCTAGGTGACGTAAGTTGAGGCTACAAAACCGTGGTTGGGTTGGCCTGTGGCCACTACTTTTCAAGGACAGTTCTCTTTTACTTCCCCCCTTGTTCTTTTTAGCAGCAAGGAAATCTTCACTTTATTCTAGAGGTGTGGAACAGGTTTATGTCTGCTCTTCTTTAGCCTGAGAGTGTTGTCCCATTTTTGTGGGTGGGGGGACATCATTTACTTTGTGAAGGCTCTTATATTCACTTTTCTCACTTGGAAGGACTCTGGGTCCTGAGTTTTGCCCCCCTTTTCCAATGAAGCCATAAAAATTGAAGTCCAGATTTGCCTAGATCAGCAGGTGTTGTCAGGACAAAAATAGTGTCAGTGCTCCCTTACCCAGCTGACCTCTCTGGGTTCCTGCTTTCCCTTAGAATTTAGCACAGTCATTCCTTACTTTCTTGTCAGCCTGTGTTGCCTTTAAGAAGATGTTTGTTATGTTTCATTTAACAGTTGTAGTTTTGAGGAAGAGATTAGGCCTGAAAATTATTGGAATTGGAAATTTAGTTAAAATTTTAAAGCATAGTTTTAACATCTAGCAGGAAGGAAACTAATATTTATTGACCTCTTTATTCTGTGCCAGGTGCTGTCCTAGGGTTCACCATATGATTTCTCATCTCCACTTTTCTATTTTATGAAGTTATAATCTCCCTGTTTTACACATAAGAAAACTAAGACCAAGTGAGGTTAATTGATTAGCCTCAGGGCACCCAGATTATATGTGGCAAAGTCTGAATTCCAGCCCGGATGTTTTTGGATCCAAATTTTGTTCTCTTTGTACTACACCAAGCTACCTTTTGTATTTTTGGAGCACCTACAGGGCATCAGCTCTGGGGATATAGTTTAGAAACAGTGCCTGTGTGTCAAAAATATTTGTTGAAAGAATGATGAATGAATCAGATAAAGTTCCTGACTGTGATCTACTGGGAAATAAATAAATTTGGGGGAATAAACATGCAAATATACCAACCACAATTTATATGGTAAATGACAATAGAGTTATAAGCAAGTGCCATGAGATCACAGAATGAAGAACTCTAGTAATTCAGCAGGTTACAAGTAGAGGGCAGTGTGGGCAATGAGTTTGGGGAGAGAAGCAGGATCCAGATCCTATAGGGCATTGTTACTGCTTTGTCTATTGATAAATGTCTCTCTTGAGTATTTCTTATATGCCAGACAATGGTAGAAATGCTTTTCACATGTTGATTTAATTCTCGCAGCACACTGCAAAATGAATGGTATCCCTACTTTATAGGGATCTCTGAGACTCAGAGAGGGCAAGCAACTTGACCAAGGTCACACAAACTAGTACATGACATACCTGAGTTTTGAACCTTGGCAATTTGACTGTGGGGTCCATGTCCTTAACCACCATACTGTACTGCCTCTCTGTGTTAGTATAAAGCATTGCTATTCATCAATGCAGACATATCTATTAGCTGCATTCTATTTTCTGTATAGTTGTACCTTTATTTATTTAACTATTCCTTAGCTAATAAACAATTTTAGTTGTTTCTAACTTTTGTTTTTACATTTATAGATAATGCTGCAGTGAGCAGGGTTGTACTCCCCAAAGGATCACCCTTTTAAAATATTTTTATTGAGAAATCTTCAGATACATACAGTCCATCCAAAGTAATCAATCGATGGCTCACAATATTATCAAATAGTTGTATTTTCCTCACCATGATCATTTTTAGAAACTTTGCATCACTCAGAAAAATAAATAAAAAAGAAAAATGAAAAAAATTCATACAACCCATACCTCTAACCCCTCCCTCCCATTGACCACTAGTATTTCAATCTATCTGATTTTTTTACCCTTTATCCTCCCCTTTATTATTTATTTTCTATCCTTAGTTTTTACTCATCTGTTCATACCCTGGCTAAAAGGAACATCAGACACAAGGGTGTCACAATCACGCAGTCACATTGTAAAAGTTATATCTTTATAAAATTGTCTTCAAGAAATAAGACTACTGGAACACAGCTCAACAGTTTCAGGTACTTCCCTCTAGCCATACTAATACACCATAAACTAAAAAGGGATATCTATAGAATGCATAAAAATAACATCCAGGATAGTTTCTTCAATCTGTTTGAAATCTCTCAGCCACTGAAATTTTATTTTGTCTCATTTCTCTCTTTCCCTTTTTGGTCAAAGCTTTCTCAATCCCATGATGCTGGGTCCTGGCTCATCCTGGGATTTCTATATTGCCAGGGAGAATTACACCTTTGGGAGGATGTCCCACATAGTAGGGAGGGCAGTGAGTTCATCTGCTGTGTTGGCTTAGACAGAGAGGCCACATCTGAGCAACAAAATAGGTTCTTTGGGGGTGACTCTTAGGCCTAATTTTAAGTAGGCTTAGCCTATCATTGCAGGAATAAGTTTCATAAGGGTGAACCCCAAGATTGAGGGCTCAGCCTTTTGATTTGGTTGTCCCTGCTGCTTGTGAGAATACCCACAGGATCACTCTTACCCTCCTCTTTATCATCACTGTTCCTTTGGGGCCATTATTCTTTTTTTTAAATGATAGTGCAGAATTGTTTATTGACATATAAAGTTACGCATAGTCTAATGTTAAATTAAAAAATCAAATTCTAAAATAGATATAGTATGATCCCATTTTTATAAAAAGCATAGCTATATATACATATATACATGGATCAACATGTTAATAATATTGAGATTATAGATGAAATTTTATTTTCTTTATAACTCTATTATCTGATTTTTAAAAAATCATAGCATTTTATCATGGTCAGTTTCATGTGTCAACTTGGCCAGATGGTGGTACCAGTTTGTCTGGTTGGGCAAGTGCTGGCCTGTCTTTTGCAATGAGGATATTTCATAGAATTAAATCATGATCATGTCAGCTGCATCTACAGCTGATTCCATTTGTAATCAGCCAAGGGGCGTGTCTTCTGCAATGAGTGATGCTTAATCTAATCACTGGAAGCCTTTTAAGGAGGATTCAGAAGAGACAGGCTCTCTTCCTGCTTCGGCTGTTGAGCCTCTTCTGTGGAGTTTGTCCAGACCCTCCACTGGAGTTATTAGCTTCACAGCCTGCCCTGTGGATTTTGGACTCTATGTTCCCATGGTTACATGAGACACTTTTATAACTTTTATATTTATGAATACTTCCTGTTGATTCTATTTCTCTAGAGAACCCTAATACATATTTATTTAATTTATTATTTTCTGATTTAAAAATATTTCCATTTTGAAACAAATCAAGTAGACACTAAAACTACCTTTTTTCTGTCACAAAACTTCACCTGAACAGCTAAATATGACATGCAATATTCAATTGGACAAGTATTAGAAAGTATCTGAATTTCTAAATACAAATCAAAGAGTTGGATGATTGTTTTAGTTTGCAAGCTGTTGGAATGTAATACACCCGAATTGGGAAAGCTTTTATAAAGGGGAATTTAGTAAGTTACAAACTTAAAATTCTAAGGCTATGAAAATGTCCAAACTAAGGCAGCCAGGGAAACATACCTTAATTCATGAAAGGCTGATTGTTCTGGAATAGCCTGTCAGCTGGAAAGCTTTATGACTGGTATCTTCTGGTCCTGTGCTTCTGGCTCCATTGCTTCCAGTCACTGTTCTTATGGGGGTTCCTCACTTTGTTTCTCCAGGGTTGACTTTCATCTCTTGGCTTCCTTTGGCTGTCTCCAGGTTCTGGCTTGTTCAACATTTCATGGCAATGTCTGCTGGGCTCCAAGCATCTCTAAACTTCCATGTCTCTTTCCTCCAAGTTTCAGCATCTGTGTCAGATCTGCTCTGTAGTTTCTGTTGACTCTGTCATTTCTGTCAGCCCTGACTCTCTCCAAAATGTTTCCACTTTTAAAGGATTCCAGTAAACTAATCAACACCCATCTGGAATGGGTGGATATCTTAAGAGTATAATCATACATATTTTATGTAACAATTTGCATTATTGTGGGGGAAATAGAAAGTATTTTTTGTGTATAAATTTCTTTTCTCAACCAAGAGTAGTTCAAAATTTCATTTAAGAATTAGAAAAAACAGGGCAAATACTGTTTATGGCTATCTGTCTTTTTGTAACATTAACTTTGTTGTTATTGCCAGTTTCAATCCATTGACTCAAAGACTTCAGCATTATATTAAAAAGTCACACTATGACTCATAAAATGTCACAGCCCCAGGAAACTATTACATCATTACTCATTTTCAGGAAAAAGTCTAACAGCATAGTCATTAATATTTGCCTCAAACCTTAATCAAACAATACAGATAATTTGTAATACTAATTGTAATGGAAAACATGGGTTGACACAGATAGAGATACACAGATAGGCTTTATGTATTCTTTGGAAGCCCCAAAATTCAAGGGTCTTACCAATCTTCATTTCATATTTAGTAGCATAAAAGTTGGGTTTTCTAAGTAGGAGTTCCATAAATTAGAGAAGCATGACATTGTAATACCTTCAATAATTCTGTGATCAGCTGACCAGCTCACATTCATTATCTGTGCCTTATATACATCTCCCTTCTGCTTAAATCAAGAAAGGGACTTAATTGATCCAAAAGCCCCAATTGCTGCTTCAGGTGGCAATATCACTAGTTTGGCATAGGTACAGCCAATTGATCCAATGTTGGAAAGAGTAAATGTTCCTCCCGTAAGTTCAACAGTTCTGAGCTGAACTTCAAAGTCCAATTTCTGGAGATGGCTCAAGTCACCAACAATCTCAAATACAGAGCAGATCTGAATGTTTTTTACATTAAGGACAACCAACCCTTGCTCAGTATCCAATGCTACCTGATATTATGAGAAGTCTTATATATTATGTCCTGGCAGTTTCAATCCACAGAAGTATTAAGAATGGGCAATTGTAGTAATCCCAAGGAAGCAGCTTTTAAGAAGGAAATAAAGGAGAGTTTAATTCCATGAGCAAAAGCAATGTGCTTTAGTTCTTCTCATAGCTTAATCAGTTCAGTGAGGTTTACCTCATCACAATATCCGAAGTGAGGAAACTTCAGGGCTGTGGTTATTGTCTTGATCATTGCTTTGTGAAAGACTTTAACGGGTTCTGTTCTGTCTCTCCCTGTGAATAGTGGAGGCTTTGATATTGGTATAGGAATTGTCCTGTCTTTTGCTGTTGCTGGAGGTGATATAATTTCAGCTTTAGGTGAAGGAGATACCATAGCTCCTGTCTGCTTTGCCAAATAGTTTAGAATATCTTCTTTAAGTATTCTGACATATTTTCTTGAGCCAACAACTTCACTCAGCTTAATATGGCTTTCTATTGCAACGTGGCATACTGCAGGAGTTGCCTGTGTTTTTTGGCCCTTTATCTCTTGGTGTATGCTCATCATGGGACATAGAAGGTGTTTCAACAACATCTTCCTCTGAATCTGGTAATAAGGTAAAACTTTATTTTAGTTGAAAACCTTTTAAAGCTTCCATTTCTATGTCTACTAATGGCTCCCGCACATAGGCAGTCTCCTCTAGATTATAGTAGTTTTTTTTAACTACTCCATTATAATGACTAGTGATGGTAACAGAAGTTTTATCACTTTGAATATGCAGATGCTATCTGCAGATGCTGTATCTCCTTTTAAATACCATTCTTTGACAGTCAGTTCTCTAATGACTTCTCCAATGACTGAGAGTTTGAATTGAACAATTTGGTCATGTAGAGCAGCAGTTATTTACAGGAATTGATGTGCATGACTATGCTTGAATGAAGGATAATGGAAGAAATACACAAATTTGAAAATAACAAGCACAAATCAGCTACTGAGCATGCTGGCTTCAAGTTCTCAGCATTCTCACTAAAAGCCAATATTCCTTCTTCTTCTTCTTCTTTTTTTTTTTTTTTTTACTTTTCCCACAGTCTTTGATTTTTATGAAAAATTTCAAGCACATAGAAAAATTGAAAGAATTTTACAGTGAACACCAAGTTACCTCCCACTAGTTTCCACCATTACCATTTTACTATACTTGTATTATCACATATTTATCCACCTATCAATCCATTCTTTTCTTTAGAAATGCATTTAAGAGTGTAATTGGAAACACCAGTATACATTCTTCCAAGTATTTCAGCATGAATTTCATTACCTAGTGTTCAATAATTGCTTACAATTTTTTTTACCTTTGAGGTAAAATTTACATACAATTAAATGTATATATCTTTTTTTAAAATTGCTAAAGTTTTAATTTTATTTAAATGTGACATACAAACATGAACATTCTCATCATATGATCATTCCATTCTTGGTATATAATCAATAACTCACAATAACATCACATAGTTGTATATTCATCATCATGATAATTTCTTAGAATATTTGCATCAATGCTGAAAAAGAAATAAAAAGAAAAAAAAATTCATACATGCTAGACCCCTTACCCCTCCCTTTCATTGATAACTAGCATTTCAATTTACTAAATTTCTTTAAACATTTGTTCTCCCTATTATTTGTTTATTTTAATCCATATGTTTTACTCATATGTCCATAAGGTAGATAAAAGGAGCATCAGACGCAAGGTTTTCACAATCAAACAGTAACATTGCAAAAGCTATATCATTATACAATCATTTTCAAGAAACATGGCTCCTGGAACACAGTGCTACATTTTCAGGCACTTCTCTCCAGCCTCTCCATTATACCTTTTTTTTTTAATTCATCATCATGATCATTTCTTAGAACATCTGCATCAATTCAGAAAAAGCAATAAAAAGAAAACAGAAAAAAATTCATGCATACCATACCCCTTACCCCTCCCCTTCAGCTATCACCAACATTTCAATCTACCAAATTTATTATAACATTTGTTCCCCCTATTATTTATTTATTTTTAATCCATATGTTTTACTTGTCTGTCGGTAAGGTAGACAAAAGCAGCATCAGACACAAGGCTCTCACAACCACACAGTCACACTGTGACAGCCATATCATCATACAATTATCTTTAAGAAACATGGCCACTGGAGCACAGCTTCACATTTTCAGGCAGTTCCCTCTAGCCTCTCCATGACACCTTAGCTAAACAGGTGATATCTATTTAATGAATAAGAATAACCTCCAGGATAACCTTTCAACTCTGCTTGGAATCTCTCAGCCATTGACACTTTATTTTCTCTCATTTCTCTCTTTCTCCTTTTGGTTGAGGTTTTCTCAATCCCTTGATGCTGAGTCCCAGCTCATTCTAGGGTTTCTGTCCCATGTTGCCAGGAATGTTTACACCCCTGGAAGTCATGTCCCATGTAGAGAGGGGGAGGGCAGTAAGTTTGCTTGCTGTGTCAGCCGAGAGAGATAGGCCACATCTGAACAACAGAAGAGGTTCTCTTGGGGGTGACACTTAGGCCTAATTTTAAGTACGCTTAGCCTATCCTTTGGGGGATTAAGTTTCATGTGAACAAACCCCAAGATTGGAGGCTCGGCCTACTGCTTTGGCTGTCCCCACTGCTTGTGAGAATATCAAGAATTCTCCACTTGGGGAAGTTGCATTTCCCCCTTTCTCACCACTCCCCCTAGGGGACTCTGCAAATACTTCCCTATTCACTGTTCAAATCACTCTGGGATTTATCTGGGCATCATTCTGGACAAACCTATGAAATCTCATGCCCTGTGCAAGGTTCCAAGTACTATGGTATTAGATTAAGCTGTCCACATCAGTTATATTAGAAAAATGCACTAATCAAAATATAAATTTTGTATGAAATAAACATTTTTTGTTTGTCTCATACACACATTAAAGTTTTAAAATATTAATTACCATCTATTTTCAACACCCTGCATTATTGACATTCCTTTGTTCTTCCTCATGCAGAAACATTTTTTAATTTGCACATTTAGTCACCATCATTATACACTCCAGGCATTCCTAGATTATACCATCTTAGTCTTTATTGTCTATCTTTCCTTCTGATTTCATTTGTGCCCCCAGGCCTCCTCCTTCTATCATTCTCACACTCAGCTTCATTCAGTGTTTTAACATAATTGTATTACAGTTAGGTAGTATTGTGCCGTCCATTTCTGAATTTTTACATACAGTCCCGTTGCACAGTCTATATCCCTCCAGTTCCAATCACCCAATATCTACCCTATTTCTGTCTTTTGATGGTCTCTGTTACCAACTGAAATTCTCCAAGTTCATTCGCTAATGTCAGCTCATATCAGTGAGACCATACAGTATTTGTCCTTTTGTTTCTGGGTAAACTCACTCAGCACAATGTCCTTAAGGTCCATCCATGTTGTTACATGCTTCATGACTTTATTCTGTCTTACAACTGTATAATATTCCATCATATGTATATACTGCAGCTTGCTTAGCCACTCGTTTGTTGATGGACACTTTGGCTGTTTCCATCTCTCAGCAACTATAAATAAATATATAAAAATGTTGCTATAAACATTGCTGTGCAAATGTCCATTTGTGTTCTTTTTCTCTTTTTCATTAATTTTTAAAATTAAAAAAATATATAACAACAAAGAAACGCAAACATTCTTAACTTATGATCATTCTGTTCTACATATATAATCGGTAATTCACAATATCATCACATAGTTGTATATTCATCATCATGATAATTTCTTAGAACATTTGCATCAATTTAGAAAAAGAAATAAAAGGAAAAGAGAAAAAAATTCATACATACCGTACCCCTTGGCCCTCCCGTTCATTGATCACTAACATTTCAATCTACTAAATTTATTTTAACATTTGTTCCCCCTATTATTTATTTATTTTTAATCCATATGTTTTACTCATCAGTTGATAAGGTAGATAAAAGAAGCATCAGACACAAGGTTTTCACAATCACACAGTCACATTGCAAAAGCTATATCATTATACAATCATCTTCAAGAAACATGGCTACTGGAACACAGCTCTACATTTTCAGGCAGTTCCCTCCAGCCTCTCCATTACATCTTGAATAACAAGATGATATCTACTTGATGCATAAGAATAACCTCCAGGATAACCTCTCGACTCTGTTTGGAATCTCTCAGCCATTGACACTTTATTTTGTCTC